>VYZR01074855.1:21003-38904 GCA_013400675.1 Oxylabes madagascariensis | reverse complement strand
CCAGAGGACTCTTCCAACATCAACCACTCTATGATTCTCTAAAATTATTGTACATATTAAAAGAGAATTATACATTTTAAAATTCAAATCATTTTAATGGCTGTGAAAAGAGCAGTAATCTAAGCAAGTAAAATATTGTGTTGCATCAGTATTTACGTCAGCATAACCCTACTGAAATCAGCTTTTTCTGACACCCTGGGGGATTCTACATCCAGCCATTTCCTTGTCTGGCAGTTTGTTACAAAATCAAGGAACCTCCTGTGATGAAAAGGTAGGTTCCTTTTTTAGTAGTAGTCCTTCATTAAGTGTTGATGTTTTCAAGAGGAAAAGACAATTATTCTATAACCTACCATTTTTCATTATTCAAAAAAGTTACTGTTCGAAGAAAATCCATCTTTAGTCAACAAAAACTTGCATATATGTCTGTCAACAAGGCATGTGACTTCTGCATGGGCTAGTGAATTCTGGGTCAAAAAACTTGCCAGATCTTCTAACTGCCTGGGACTCTAGGTCCCATTTCTGTACTGGTATGTATTCTAAGCTGGAATCACCTTCTCCCTGTATCAGTCAGAAAGGCTGCATGACGCAGTTACAAGATATAGGAATTCTGCTAAATAATAGGGAGATGCAGTAACCTTCAGGTCTTAGGTAAAACCCTTAGGTCAAGCAATACTGTAGTGACAGTCAGTTTGTGACAGGTTGTTGACCTGTCCCAGTTAGGCCACCATGAGATGGCAATGACCCAGTCTGGAAGACAGCAGACTGCAAGGAGCATTCAAAATAGGCATTATGGACAAAACTGTGTCAGGTTTGGCTCCTCCACCTTACACAATCCTCCAATGTTATCCCAGTAGACTTTGTACCCTCAGGCAATTTCTCAAGGCACGCAACACACCCAGGTCATGTCATGTTATCAAACTATGCTCCTGATGGGTTGCAACACAGCACTTGTATAATTTCAGACCTGTTGAACTCATCAGAAAGTGCAATGCTCAGGAGAGGTACAAATCTAAGCACTGCGTGGTATGGACATGAGCAAACTATTCCACTTTAGCCCTGCTTTATCTTGCAGTACGTAGCTGGCTCTGCTTGATTTTGCAGTCTGTATGCAGCCATGGGGTCTTTGACCTCCAGGCTTCTTGGTCCTGGTGGGAACAAGAAATATTTCCGCTGGGGCAGAGGGAGGGATCAATCTTGATAAATCACAGAATTAGAGAATATTCTGAATTGGAAGGGACCTGAATGGATCATCAAGTCCAACTCCTCGCCCTGCACAGAATCACCCCAAAAGTCACACCATGTGCCTGAGAGTGTTGCTCTTGAACTCTGTCAGGCTTGGTGTTGTGACCACTTCCCCGGGGAGCCTGTTCCACCACCCAGCCACCCTCTGGGTGAAGAACCTTTTGCTGATATCCAACCTAAACCTCTCCTGACACAATTTCAAGCCGTTCCTTTGGATCCTGTCACTGGTCACCACAGAAAAGAGATCAGTCTCTGCCCCCTTCTTCCCCTCACAAGGAAGTTGTAACTGCAATGAGGTTTCCCCTCAGTCCCCTCTTCTCCAGGCTGAACAAAATGACCTCTAGTGAGTGTCTAGTGAGCACTAGACAATGGTGTAGTTTTATCACCTGAAAACTTAATATGTAACAAACAAGACATTCCTGGGTGAAACTTAAATGCCTTTGACAAGTATCAGGCCAAATTTGATGATCTAATAGTTCCTTCTGACCTTAACTTGGGTGAGTTATGCTGTGTAGGGAGATATCTCACCAAGGGGCACTGGGTAGCCAATTACAGCCCACAGAAGAGTGGCCTGAATTGTTTCCTTTAGCAATTTTCCTGCATGACGCATTACCATCTTCTCAGGTAATAAGTGACAGGGAAAGCCTTTTCTTGCCTAAGAAAAGAAATGACACAATTTATGAGAAAAAAAAAAAAGTACTAAGAGAGTGATTAAATAAGTGTTAAATAAGGTAACAGGAACATAAGATCACTCAAATATTCCTGTAAAATCTATTGACATGCAGCAATGATTGCAATGTAGGTGTTACCTTAGATGTATTATATTGGTATGTGTTGCAAAAGAAACAAGGAAACTGTGATTGTAGCAAACAGGAGATTGTTCCACTTACAGTATGCAAATAAAAAAGTCTCTTCTATAATCAAACAAACCTGACTTAATTGTCAAGATGTCATCAGTTGCACTTGATGAATGGCCACTTACACCACACAGGACACAATTTTGGCACAGCATCATTCTGGCAGCGTACAAATCGTGCCGTGCTCATGAGGCAGGCCCGTGTGACTCAGCGGAGACATCCGTCGGTGTTGAGTGACTGTAGGCTCCTCTTCTTCCAAAACCATTTGAAGTGAGACCTTTTGTGCTGTGAATGGGAGGTGGGCACACTGTCTGCACATCTCTAAAGGGCAATCTTCCAAAAATACTCATGATGTGGTTGCTGGTGGTCATTTGAGCTCTCTTTCTCCTTTGAAAGGGCAAGTACTAATGCTAAACAAGACAAATAATTGAGCAAAAGGAGGAGTTAAGTGGATGAATAAATAGTGCAAACCAGTTCTACATGCCTTCAATAACACACAGTGCACTAGCATACTGCTAGTCATGAAAATGCATTATGTAAGTATGTGATACATCATGCATTGGCCAATAATGGACAAATTCATCTAAAAATACAGGAGGAAGATTTTAAGGTATAGAATTCCAGTCTTAAAAGACTTCAGTTCCAATCTACATACCAGTAAGTGCAGTGTGGTTATTACAGGGCTTGCCTAGATGGTGAAGAAGGATTTTATGATTGAAGAATTTTAAGCTAATTGACTTGGACCTAAAAGAGCAGCCAAAATATAAATTAGTTGATCTCTTTAACAGACTATCTCTTTAAGAATGTAGAAATGTATGGAGAAATCAAACCACTGTGAATTGAATCAGGATCATTATGACTTATATATTAATCCCTCTTCAAAGTATAGCATTTTTATGGTACCATCATAATTTAATAATGTAAAGCCTAACGATTTTAAGTGAACTTCACAACACAATGCCAAAACAGACAGACATGTTAATATTCAAAAATAGTATCTATTACATTTTTCAGAACCTGGCACCATTTAGAAAACCCCTCCTAGAAGATGTTATCTTTGATACTCAGGTTTACATTATCCAAACAGCTTTCCTCTTCCTCAAAAATATCCAGAAAGCTAAAAAATACTTAGCAGAACTTGAATCAATTTCAGTAAGCGATTGGCACTCCTCCTTCCTAAAACCCACTGTTGCGCCATTGCTGCTTAAATAGTAATGAAGGTGTTCCAGAGTTTAATACTTATAATAGCTTAGTGCCAACCAAGGTGATAGAGAAGCTTGGAAGCAACAATACCTAGGAAAGCAAATCACCTTTCTGCAAATAATCATTCAAAGCCAGTCTTACATTTCTATGCATCACCAGGTCCAAGGAAGAGACGTCAAAAAAAGGATTAGCCCATAAATGGGGTATCTGGCTCACAGTGCTGGGTGGATGCTGCATTCCAGTAAACTCTCTGTGGATCTGGAAAAAAACAGCAGCAAGAGCACATGATGTACTTGATCTCATGCTTTCCTTTCATAAGCCAGCCAAATTCAGAGCAGAAATAGGGTGGTCTCTGTTGACCATCTGTTACCTTATGGAAGAGAGTGCATTGGTCAGGTCATTCAGAACCTACTCCAAGGGAACAGGAAGAGATGGAATGACCTAAAGCACTTAAATAAGGTAACGCTTCTGTCTCAGAGCAGCATTACCAAAGGTCTAGCAGGACTTAGTGATGACATTCTAAGACCCTCTGGTAATCAGTACCATCACATTGGAGCTGCTGAGGGGTGAGTGGTGAGATCTGCTCTCAGTGGAGCACGGATTTGGAGAGCAGACACATGGACACTCAGCCATACACCTGGTCCAAACAAGAGATAAAAAATGGGTCTAGTAGGAATACTTTGGAAACAGGCTTGATTTTCGTTTGGTCTGGAAGGCTGATCTTAGGGAGGTCCTCATCAAAAATACAAAACAAAAGATCTTCAAAAGCCGTGATCGGGCTACAGTCTAGCAAAAAGTAGCAGATTTTTATGCTTGTAAGCAGTGGAAGCCTTACCAAATGAAATTCAGCGGCTTCTCAGGGGGAACCAAGCTATCTGGCTGGCTGAGCTAGATGCTTTCTCCTATGTGCTATTAAAAAATATTCTTTTAGTCACTTGTCCATATGGGTGTGCCACAACCTCTGTTCTCCACAGGTGGGCCACGGGTGAGGTGAGGTTAACTTCTTTAACTTCTTAACAGCTGAAATAGTAGAAGCTGGTAGGAGTTGGTGATATAGGTGTCCCTCAAGGTCCCAATGACTTTTTTCTGGAAAAACAGAAGTGCCAGGCAAGATACACAGAACAGATCATACAAAACCTGTACCTTATCCCTGTTACTGTGACAGGATTCTAATTTTAAAATGTAACTGCCTGTGCTTCTTCCTCAAAATGCACATTTCTGGCTCATGGAAAGAGCTTTGACTCAAGATTATAACACAAAATTTGAACTATGGACTTTCAAATAAAGAAATGCTCATCTTCTGGAAAAGATGGAATGAAAAAGACTTCTGAACAAATCCAGCCATCTCCATGCAGTCTCCTCTGTATGCACAGGAAAACTGTCTGCCCCTGTCCCCAGGCAAACTCCCTGCAGACCCTGCTACCTTCCCTGTGGTTCTCCCAGGCCATGTGTCCACCTCCAGCTCTCCCAGGGTCTCCACTGAGTCTGCCCAGCTCTGCTGAGGCCAGGCATGATTTCCCATCCCACCAGTGTTCTCCAGGGACCAGGGTGTCAGAAGCCAAGTAGGGCCAGTTGGCAACCTTTGTCCCTGCTGTCTGCCCAGCTGCTGTGACCCCGAGCCTTGTTGACACCAGGCACACAACGCAAGCAGCCACACGGCCCAACACACTGCCACGTCCAGCTGCGCTCCCTTGGGCCTGACCAGACAACCCTACTCAGCTGAATTACTTTGTACCCACTGTGGGCCCGGCCTCATTTCCTTTTCGATATTCTGTAACTAGGTCCAGAGTGATAAGGTCACCCTTGAGCCTCCCCTTTTCCAGGCTAAACACGCCCAGCTCCCTCAGCTTCGCCTCATCAGATTTGTGCTCCAGACCCTTCCCCAGCTTTGTTGCACTTCTCTGGACTCTCTCCAGCACCTCAACCTTCCTGAACTGAGGGGCTCAGAACTGGACACAGAACTCAAGGTGTGGCCTCACCAATGCTGAATACAGGGGGAGAATCACTGCCCTCCTCCTGCTGGCCGCAATATTCCTGATCCAAGCCAGGTGCCATTGGCCTTCTTGGCCACCTGGGCACACTCTGACTCATGTTCAGCTGCTGTCAAACAGCACCCCTGTTCCTTTTCCACCAGGCAGGTTTCCAGCCATCCTGCCCTCAGCCTATAGCAGCACTGCCTGGCGTTGTTGTGAGCCAAGGGCAGGACCCAGCATTTGGTCTCGTTGAATTTCTTACCATTGGTCTTGGCCCATTGATCCAGCCTATTCAGATTCCTCTGCAGATAATGACTGAAGAGATGGTGACTGGAATCATCAATGGTGGTGAGCCTCTCCCCACTGCCCTGCCAGAAATGCTTGTGTGAGAGGATGAAATGACATTATTATCAAGGAAGACCGCTATGTATGTACCTTCAGGCATAGCTTCATCACCAAGAAGCCTGGAGCAGCTACGCTGCTGGAAGACCTAATCATGTCAGGCATTGTCTTTTGGGTATTCCTGTGCCCCTCAAGCAATCTGATGATGGCACATCCCTCATAGCCCTTGAGGCCCTGCCCACGTGGCCAGCGCAGGACTGGCTCTGCAGCTTGCCCAAACCTGTCAGCTGCACCAGGCTGCTGCAAAGCTCAGCAGCACTCCCCTGCCAAGGAGTGTAATCTACCCACCTTGAAAGACCTTCCCTTCATATCAGTCCTCTGTTGGCTCAGCTGGCCACTGACTCTTGCCCAGTCCAGCTGTGACATTTTCTGTGCATTCATGGTTGCCAGAATAGGGTCAGCAAAGCTCCAGTTCCAGATCTTTGTATAATTGATTTTGCTGCCTTGTTACAAACTGCTGTCAATTACTTTGTTAACCTAGACATTAACAAATCAAGTTGTGCTGACCACAATAAAGGGGAGGTGATTTAACTTGTTTTGTTGGCAAGTCATATATGATCTGGTCATCTGATAAAAGCTCATTTGTTCATATTTTTCAGTATCAAAACCATTATACAAACCTGCACCGTTTTCAGCTGCGAGGTTTTCCTAACTGATCAAGTGCCAAAATGATTGTCTTAGCACTGTTCAAATCCTACAGTGACCACTTTTACAAGTGCCAAACTTCCAGTGCACACATCTTTTTCCACCAGGTCCTCTGTCCTGCCTTGCAGATTGAGGTCTCATCACCTGGTCTTTGATTCAAGTTAGACCAGACATCACTTTATCTGCTCTTGTAAGGAAATACTGTCACAAAATTGCCCTTAAACATAGGCATATAAATATAGTAAAAATTTATCAATGCTTAGTTGACACTGCCTACCTTTTCATCTCTTTATTTCAACGTGGTCTAACAGAAGGCGTCCCTATCCAGAGTGAGGAGGGTTGGTGATTTTTGAAGTCCATTTCAACCCAAACCTTTCTAGGATTTTTTGACTCTTTCTGCCTGCTTAAATTCTAGCCCTCTCAGTGGCCCTTTTCTATACAGTAAATTATAAAGAGCAGTGTTCATCATTATGCTGGTCTGAGACGATGTTCTGGCTGTAAAACTCCTGCCAAACAGCCTTGTTCCCTTGAGACACTGCTTCCTGCTGCGGGACCTCCCTCCCTGGCGCCCCTGGGTCAGGGAGCAGCAGCAGGAGCGCAGAGCTGGGCGGCGTGTGGGGACCACGCCGATATCTGGGCAGGGGCTGGCCGGGCTGCACGCTGCCGTCCCACGCAGACACAGGTAAATCATTCCCGAAACGGAAAGAACTCCTAAGTGTCGGCCTGGGCGGGACAAGAGCTGGAAACGGAGCGGGAGATGCCGTCAGCAGTGCTGTTCTGCCACCTGGTGCTGGAGCACGGTCCCGGCGGGTCCCCGCGGCTGCCGTCCCGCTCCCCTCCGTCCCGCTCCCCTCCCGTCCCGCTCCCTTCCGACCCGCACATCACCCAGCCCTGGGCAGGACCTGCCCCGAGCGCCTCCCCCGCCAGCAGCGCCGGCAGCACAGCCAGCAACCCGGGACACGCGCTCACCACCGAACTATCAAATCGTTCTTTAACCCTGGGTGATGTGTACCACTAATAAATACGATTCCGCTTTCCACAGGGCAGTCCTGGGGACTAAATTGTGTCCCAGAATGTGATAACTACTGGTTGCAAAGGTGTAACTGCTACTTACCCATAATTTACAGGCACGAGGTGTGAGACTTGGAGTTGTCCTGTGCAGGGCCAGGTGTTGGAATTTGATGATCTTTTTGGGTCCCTTCAAACTCAGAAATTCCAACTATATTCCCTGATTCTATTTTCATTTTTAATGGCTAAGTCTAAAAAGTACCAAATATGTACATTTATTATCTGATTAGGTGTGTTCTTAACCCCTTCCTTACCCAACGTTTCCTTTTACATTTTACTATGGTGCAGGNTTATCAATGCTTAGTTGACACTGCCTACCTTTTCATCTCTTTATTTCAACGTGGTCTAACAGAAGGCGTCCCTATCCAGAGTGAGGAGGGTTGGTGATTTTTGAAGTCCATTTCAACCCAAACCTTTCTAGGATTTTTTGATTCTTTCTGCCTGCTTAAATTCTAGCCCTCTCAGTGGCCCTTTTCTATACAGTAAATTATAAAGAGCAGTGTTCATCATTATGCTGGTCTGAGACGATGTTCTGGCTGTAAAACTCCTGCCAAACAGCCTTGTTCCCTTGAGACACTGCTTCCTGCTGCGGGATCTCCCTCCCTGGCGCCCCTGGGTCAGGGAGCAGCAGCAGGAGCGCAGAGCTGGGCGGCGTGTGGGGACCACGCCGATATCTGGGCAGGGGCTGGCCGGGCTGCACGCTGCCGTCCCACGCAGACACAGGTAAATCATTCCCGAAACGGAAAGAACTCCTAAGTGTCGGCCTGGGCGGGACAAGAGCTGGAAACGGAGCGGGAGATGCCGTCAGCAGTGCTGTTCTGCCACCTGGTGCTGGAGCACGGTCCCGGCGGGTCCCCGCGGCTGCCGTCCTGCTCCCCTCCGTCCCGCTCCCCTCCCGTCCCGCTCCCCTCCGTCCCGCTCCCCTCCCGTCCCGCTCCCCTCCGTCCCGCTCCCCTCCCGTCCCGCTCCCCTCCGTCCCGCTCCCCTCCCGTCCCGCTCCCCTCCGTCCCGCTCCCCTCCCGTCCCGCTCCCCTCCGTCCCGCTCCCTTCCGACCCGCACATCACCCAGCCCTGGGCAGGACCTGCCCCGAGCGCCTCCCCCGCCAGCAGCGCCGGCAGCACAGCCAGCAACCCGGGACACGCGCTCACCACCGAACTATCAAATCGTTCTTTAACCCTGGGTGATGTGTACCACTAATAAATACGATTCCGCTTTCCACAGGGCAGTCCTGGGGACTAAATTGTGTCCCAGAATGTGATAACTACTGGTTGCAAAGGTGTAACTGCTACTTACCCATAATTTACAGGCACGAGGTGTGAGACTTGGAGTTGTCCTGTGCAGGGCCAGGTGTTGGAATTTGATGATCCTTTTGGGTCCCTTCAAACTCAGAAATTCCAACTATATTCCCTGATTCTATTTTCATTTTTAATGGCTAAGTCTAAAAAGTACCAAATATGTACATTTATTATCTGATTAGGTGTGTTCTTAACCCCTTCCTTACCCAACGTTTCCTTTTACATTTTACTATGGTGCAGGTGTTTCTGTAGTTGTAAACCGGGCATGGCTTAGTCTGCAGCATGCATTAAAGATTTGGGTTTTAACTGCTTGGAGAAATGGATTGTCCATTAAGATTATCAAAAATACTCAGCAGAAGGGACTGTTTTCCACCTCCAGACAAATGCTGTTGGGAAATCTATAGAAAGACTGTGCTTTAACTTACTCGGCTGCAGCTTCTTCCCCGCAGTTTCCTAATTCTGGAACCACTACCCCTGCCTTGTGGGGTTGTACCTGGGTGCAGTGGGCACTTCCAGAGTCTCTGCACTAAGAATGATACTGAGAACCTTGAGCAGACCAGCAGCGAGCCAGTGCTGCTTCCCAGCAGGGCAGTGGGCATATGAAGGGCCTTCAAAGGAAAGACATGAAGCAAACCCCTGTGTGCTGTACAAGTCATGCACAGGTTGCAAGCTGCATATAGACAACAGCGTCCAGGAAACAAAAGGTTAAATATGCCAATCCAGAAACCTGGCCTGCCTGCAGAGCATGAGAATCCTTGCATGGACATTTATCAATATTTATTTGGCCATAATATTCACACCTGTCTATCCTGAGAGGATTCCCCCTTTCCATTTTAATGCTTGCAAACATTATAGAGTAAAGCAAATCAGCAGGGAAACACTGAGGCCTGACTGACATGTTAAGCAACTCCTAGGTAGTCAGATCATCTGACAATGCAGCCTGAATGATGTCGATAAGCCATGTTTTCAGGGGTTGCTAAATACAGGTGACTCCCTTGTTCACGTGGGACAGACTTGCTGGCAATCACACAGACCAGGCAATAGAGAATGTCAAGCAGTTCTGGGTATCATAGAAGAAACCTTTTTTGGTCTCAGGGGTAAATTGCACTTCAAGCTTCTATCTTTCTCTGCAGCAAATCAGAACTGACTGATCTAACTCAGAGGTGTGCACAGGCTGAGTGTTCACAGAACAAGCTGGCTGGTCTGGGCCAACAGCCCCACTGCCCCCCGTTCCATAGGCAGTACACTCAGCTGCCAGCTGACCTACAGAGTGGGAAAAAGAACAGCTAAGGCTGGCTGGTGTGCTGAGTTTCTCTCAGGTTGGCACACAGAGAGCTAATGAACCATGACCTGTAGAACTTCATAAAGATACACCCATCTACGAAGCTCTTCTCATCAGGATGTAACTGTTATTACAGCTCTAGGACTGAACATTTCAGAAATAAAATTCAGAATGATTTCAAAGTGAGGCTTATTCCTCAGACCTGATGTGCTCTCTGCAGGTCTCAAGCAACAAGACAACAAAATAAAGTTTCTTCAGCTGTCTCTGTGTTAACAGAGAAACACAGCAGTGCTGTAGCTATTTAGAACATGCACAATGCAGCTTTTTTCTTGAATTTTTCAAGGAAAAATGGAGGCCTGTTCTTAAATGAGGGAAATAAACTGGCATAAGGTGATAGAAAAAGCTCAAGTACTCAACATTTTTTGGCTTTGGTTTGCACAGACAAGCCTGCTCCCACACCTCTGCATGTGCCAGTATGCTCTGGAGAGGCACAACCAGCAGGAGGAAACAATGTTAGGGTCTACCCAAAAACTGGATTTATTCAAGTCCATAGGGTGGTGATGGGACCAACACAGAGCTGTAGAAGTGGTTGGCCCACATGATTATGAGATAGTTAAAATACCATACATGAAACAAACCATGTTTATTATGACAGGGCTCTGATCACTGGAAAACAATCTCAACTCGGGATAAAGAGACCCAAGGAACAGGAGCTAGTTTGCCTCCACTGCAGCCCCCAGAGGGATGGAAGTACACTTGGAATTTAATCCTAAATACTTGCAGGACACAGGAATAACCAACATGGACTTGTTACAGGCAAATCAGACTTGACCACTTGATAATTCTGCATCTCACTGCTGACAGCAATGCTGATGAGGTGAGGGAGGTGATGCAGCACATCCTGGCCTCAGACAACACTTCCCACAACAGCTTTCCTTGGAAGCTGAGGTGTGTGGGCTGGAAGAAGTCAACTTCTTAACATCCAACTAGGGGCCAGCAGGTAACAGAGAAAATATTCCAGGGGGACAATACCAAGGGCACAGTAATCAACCTTCTCCTGCTAGTAACAGATAAAACAAATGAGTGGTCGTGCAATACACCTTGGAGTCTCAGGTGGGATATTAGGAAAAACTTAACTGGAACAGATTAGTCAAAGAGGCTGCATGATCTCCATCCTTTTCAGTTTCTTCAGACTTTTTTAGAACAGAACATAGCTGGCCTGGTCTAGTGTTGCCCATAGCCTTACATCATACTTGAGACGAGGCCTTTAGGGTCCTTTCACCAACACGTCTATGAATTGGTGTAACAGACTTTATTCCTGTCAGTACAAATATTGGTATTTCAAACAAACTGCCTTTAGTATGCAAAACACACACATTAATTCATTGCAGTCTGATGATTGCTATGGGTCTCTTGCAAACTGAGATATTTTATGATTCTTTCCCTGCTTAGCTTCATTCCTAAGTCTCTCTGGGAAGCTTAGCACTTCCAGAACAAGCATCTGCTGTATATATGCAAACTTGTGACTTGTTCTCAGCCCAGCCAAATAACTGCATAATTTTGCTCCCAGGCCCACTGAAGGCACCTTTTTCTCCTGTGCATACATTTGTCACAGAGATAGACACAGATAAATTTACTGTGGGGAACAGTTTTTATCACCAAATCCTTTCTTGTGCCACAACCATGTATCTGCAGTGACATAGTGGGTTCTCTGCTTAGAAATGTACCTTCAATAAGAAAATCAGTTTCAGGTTGAAGAATTCTACATCTTTGCTATTCTGCTTCAGAAAAATATTCATGTAATTAAAATTTTAAGGCTGCTACCCTCAATCTGAGGAATTCTAATTAGGAGCAAAAGCATTTGGCAGAGGAACAGAGATGTCAGAACATCTATGTATAATTCTAGTGTGTCCAACAAAACAAACAACTTCCATCTCCAAACAGATCACTGATGCCCTTTATTTTTCCCCTCTACCACTTGCCAATTAAAGAATTGCATTTAGGATTTGCTGATATTCCACCCAACAGCTGCTGGTAAATTTCTGGCTGACTGTACAGACCGGCTTCTTGGAAGGCCAATGTGCTGTACAAGCGCAGCAGAAATGGAACAGGCAGCCAGGATTAAATCACAGTTAAAGGGGGAGGGGAGAGGAATGCCTGCATTACAGCCTTGTGAGGTATTACTGGTCACATTAGTTCTCCAAATCTACCCCTGGCCTAATTAAGCTGCATTTTCACTGTAAAGCAGGCAAACTGCCAGTAATGGTGAAGTGAAACCAGCTTTCCAGTAACTGCCAGGAGCTCAAAAGCATGTTCATGTCTAAAACAGAAGCCTTCAAGAATAAGGGGGCTTGAGGAGCTATGTTTGAACAGGGCTTGAACTAACATTAAAATACAACTCATAAGATAAGCAACAGATAAGGTACTTTGAGATTTTTGTAAGGTGTGGGGCTGGTTGGTTTATTTGTTTTGTTTTTTTATTTGCATCCTCTGAGTCTGATTTCGCATTCATGTCAAGTATCACTATTTCTTTTTGAAGTCACTACAATCTGTACAGACCGTCCTTTTTTTCCTGTTTCTCTGTTTGAGGGCAGGCCAAGGGGTTCGAGTTTAGCAGAAGACATTTGCAGTCTGGGGCAAACACAAGCAATGTAGGGTTGCCTGATTCCGAAGAGTACAGCCAGACTCCTTAGATCCGTTTGTGGTGTGTGTACACTGGATCAACAATGAACCTGTACTATGACATCTGGTCCAACAGCAGAATATATTTCCAGTTTTTTAGCCAGGATTTGCTAGCCAACCACAAAGACCATATTAGTTCTTAAGGAATTAGGAGCTCAGGCCACATGCCAAAAAACAAATCCAGTGGAAGCTGAAGCACGAGCAGCCACCCTCACTGCCATCCAAATACATATCTCAATGCAGGGGTTCTGGCTAATAGGCATTTTGCAGGAGCAGTATTGCAAGGTCTTCGAGGAATCAAAAATCATCACCTTTCAGGCATAGGGCACAAGCTCTGATAACTGCTGAACTCCTCCTTCCTCCCCCTTATTACTTAAATGACAGGGATTTAACCACCACAGGAACCCACTGATCAGACTCAATAGCAACTCTTACAGGTCAGACTCAGGAACAATGGATGAACTGCTTGCTGTGCCAGTCCCTATGCAACAGTAGAACAAGTTTTAGGGGCTAGACACTGCGAAAACCTTGTTCATTTGCATCTTCAGCAAATATCAAACACCCTTTTCCAAAACTTCTCTTGTCCTTTCATTGTTAGTAACAATAACATGCAAAACTGCTAAATAGAGAGACACAGTAAACACAAAGAAACCATGGTGCAAAATATCCCACTTCTTAGAAGAAAAAAAATAAAAATCCATCAACTGTTCCACTGTAGACGTTGGTGTGCAGGCTCAGAGACATTCTGATCACCACTCCTAAAAAGGAATCAACGTTTTCCCTTTTCAAAGGACGTTTCACTAACATTTCATTTTTGCAAGGCAATTTTTTTCAGCAATTGAGCAATAGGCCACAGTATGAGAAGCAGCAAAAGCATTTTATTTGCTGTATAATTAGTGTCATTAGAAATATGATTGGTAAAAAAAACACGCGAGTCCACACAGAAAGGAAAGCTTAATAAAACCCAAAGACAACTGGAAAGGTGGTGGTGGTGGTGTTAGAGACTTAGCAGAGAAAATATTTTTCAAGTCTTCCAAGGTTCTAGACAGCAACAACTCTTTTTGGCCAGAGATGGTAACAAATATTCCTACTACTTTGCATCAGAGTGTCCTCCTCCACCCTTGTTGGACTGCTAGCTTCAAATCACTTAAACACATTGTGGAGTGTGAGAAGGGAACTAAACACAACATCAGGATCTCTTCGCATGAGGTAACGCTTTCATGCAACTGTTCTGCACATGCAAAGGCATAAAACTTACTGAGCAAACACCATCTTCTCAAAAATCACTTCAAGTCATAACAACACTTCACTTTGTTTAATTCCTGTATTTTCCAAAAGGTGGTAGAAGTACTGCATTTTTTAAACAATAACATGCTTCTCCTCCTTCAAACAGAAAATATCTTTAATCTTTGAAACAGAATGATTTTTCTCTGACACTGAAATGACGAGACAGTCTTAAATCATGAAAGTAACAATTGTGTTTCTGATGCAACAAGTTGCCACAACGATTATTTGTAAACATTATACCCACAACAGTAAGTACATTAAAATCCCACACTTCCACCTTAAAATAAACCACGAAGATTTGACATGAAATACATAAAAAGTTTATTATGTATGTACCCCATCTTCTTATCTGGAGGAGAAAATCTGAGGCAACAGTTTGGTGCAGTTTAGAGAAGCAAAGCAATATACAGTAGCTGCACACAGCTTGATTGGTTTCAGACCACAACTAAATACTCTTACTATGACTGTTAGTACAGAAATGTTCTGTAATTAGAAAAAATGAGAAGTATTACTCTCATGCTGTACAGTCTTACGTTTCTTGGTTAGAAAAGAACAACTGATTGAGTTTGAATCTTTCGCGCCTGAACCTTGCACACCAACTCATTTGTCTGTTGCCTCTGGAATGTTCAGCACAAAGGTTAAGCTCCAGACATAATTTAAGTGCTTTTCATGTGCAAACTGTTACTCGCTAAAGCTTTCAAAGTACATTTAATTACAGATATGAACACCCTGTAAAGATATGAGGATATGACAGCAGACCCAGAGGCCAATACAGATTTTTTTAAGAGAAATGCTATGTTCCACTGCAGTAGTTCTAGTCCCTGATTAGGTCCTTCCAAAGAGGGGGCTTATTTCAATTGTAGGAGATAGACCACTCTTTAACAGAAGCATCATGGGATGTTGTTACCAGAGTATGTTCATCCAACCACGCCAAGCTGCTTACATGATGTAGCCTGTGAGCATCTGTATCGCAGTGCAAAGTAACAGAAAAGAATTAGGAAGGCTGGGTTGACAAGATAACTTCAGCACATTCCAAATATGATTTTTAGCTGCATTAAATGCTAGTACTGGATTTTAAAAGTAACTAGATAAATAACAGAAGAATTCCAGCTAGTGTGGCTAGATAAAGATTAACATAAAGGCTAAATTTGGGAACATTCAAAGCCTGCTTACCATTGGTCTAGAAAACAGGAACAGTGTTGCATTTCAAGAACTACTACCAACTTTCAAAAGTAATATGTTGAAGAAAATATACCTGGTATCTTGACTCTGGTCTCTGGATCACTCACAGTCCAGACATACACCATCATGTCCATGCCTCCAGAAGCAAAGTGTTCATTGTCTGGTGACCATGCAATACAAACAACTTTTGCATGGTGTCCGTAAAAGACATTATGCTCCTATTTGAAAATTAGAGACAAGGGTTATTCCAGTAGTTAAAGGTACTTGAAAATCACTAGATTTCAATGTGCAGCATCAGAACAAACAACTGCAAGACTCCAGACAATGTACATCTCAGGTGCAGTTGGATGCACTAAGCAAACCAAGTGGTAGCTTCATTTTACGTGATTATTTAAATACTTACTAGGCCAATAAAATACAAACCCCTTTTGTAAAAAACGACTTAGACATTTTTCTATGAAAGCCTGATGTGTTAAGTGCATATGCAATTTAGAGGCTTCTAAAATAATCCCACAGATGTTTCTCAAGGCAAAATTCTTTCCGTTTTTATTTAGAAAATGAAATGGCTTTTGTGGAATGCCATCCTGCATTTTTATTTCAGTGCTGTTATAGTCAAAGTTTAAGGAGTTTACAAGCTGATACTCATTGACTGCTTGGGCTGAAAAGTGGAAATTGCCCCATTTTTTTGTTTTTGGTTAAAAGACCGTAGATTGGCAGATAAAGCAAGATTCCCTGTCCTAGCATATCCCTTTCATTGCCTTAGTCCTTACCATGGAACTGTGTGCCAGAGTCAGCAGAATTTTATTGCCAAGTCTGCTTTATTTACTTAATTGAATTTTACTGTACTGCATGATTCTTATCAAACTGAGCCTGCATTCTAGATCATTTTACAAAAATGCAACAAATTCTCTAACAGACATGGCATCTATTTTGTTATTTCCTTAAAAAAAAACCCAAACTAACAAACTAGTAGTTCAGCAGATCCAAAGGAACTTTTTGTACTTAACTACTGCTAGTCTTTGGAAATCCAGCTTATTCCCTTTTTTACCTATGCATTATCTATTAGGTAGGCCTCAGTGTTTTCCCAGCAGCCTACCCATGCTGCACATTTCCTCAATTTTTTTTACAATCTGGAGGGCTCATATAGGCTGCTGTAAACACCAGTACTAGCCCAAAATAGCAGGTAAACAGACANTGATTTGCAATGAAGCCTCAGCAGCTACAGTGTACTTCACTGCAACAGATTTAGACATGAGCTGTCAGTCAATTTGTTTTTAAACAAAGACAACTCGCACTACAACAATTCTTACCGCATAGCCATCAGCAACACTAAAGACAGTGACAACTTTGTTTGCATCACAGACTGCAAGAAAGGCACCATCGTGAGAATATGCCAGGTCAGTAACGGGACCTTTAGCTTCCAAAGTCTTATCATCACTTTTCAAAGAGGTTCCTTGGATTGAATACAAATGGACATTCCCGTCCTGCAAATTAACAGGAAAGAAGGAGAAAAGGTAGAAAAATCATTTAACAATAGGAAGAGGAGTTTCTGAAACTTTTTGCATTAGTTCTGTCTGGTAGTGCTTACGTTGAGAAAAGATTTAGATAACCTGTCATTTATGCTGGCTACAATCCACCAAGTGTGGAAATAAACCCATTTTTCTAGAATTTGCCAGCTTTAAGAACACACCGGGAAAAAACAATGTGGCAATTTCAAAACAGCAAATACAGAAAAGAAGATTCAATTAAAAAAGAAGTGAAATAGACTTTAGGTCACAATTGTGGCAGAACCTGGGGAACTGAAAGCCCAGGAACACCAAATACACACAACTTACTTTAACAGTACTGATGTTGTTACAGATTGTCATCTACCATTTCTCAACACAACACACCTACTATTATTAAATGCTTCTGTAACTTGCTCCAATGTTCAAAGTAATAGTTTTTTAGGAAGTGCAACCTTACCGCTCCTCCCACTGCTGCTGTACTTCCTGTGGGGTGAATGGCTACAGCTTCTGGCTCATAGCCAAGGTCATCAATTGCAAAACATTTTTTCTTATCTTTCATCAAGACAATCTGTAAGGAAAAAACCAGAAACTAAGACCCTTCTTCAAAGTATCTAATATAAAACTATTACTAAGCCACATTGCTTAGCCATAAATACAAATCCCCTCTGGTTGATCAGAACTTTATTGTATTCTCATCTTAAGGGAACAGTTTCATTCTTAAAAAAAAAAAAAAAATTGAAGAAATGCCTACATGTGGTGACTAACTAATCTGCTGTACTGGAGTACTCATGTTCTAAATTACATAGTACAGGGCATCCTCCATTGCCTTCAGCTTTGCTTCACTTGGTTTGAACATGAAATAAACATGGACAAACCAGTATTTTTAGCAATGCTTACTCACTCCCAGGTTCATTGTTAAAGGGAGGGGGCCAGGACCAAATTAGTAGAAAGTTAATGCTACAGTGTTCACCTTTAAAGGCTATTTCCTATCCAGTTCTATGCTATGGTTAACTGGGACTAACTCACATTAAAACAGGTTTGGACAACACTATTAAATATCCCAAACACAAAACCAGCACCTATGCCAAAAGCATAAAACATTAGAAGTTAATAATGTTCTGGTGCTAGAGAGCCTTGGTGCAGTGTCTCGGGTTTTCTGTGATCTGCACACTAGTGGCAAGCAAGCTAGAGCTGCTTATGCTGTACAACAGCACTAGTTAATTGGTTAGTTGGATTAATTGCAAAAAAATAAAATGCAGGAGAAAAACATCCTT
>VYZR01074855.1:1427-15647 GCA_013400675.1 Oxylabes madagascariensis | reverse complement strand
ACAAGTAGAATAAGAAAAAAAGTTAAAAGGAACATAGAAACAGAAAACTGACCACACAAGTTACTACCCATTCTATGAAGTAGAAAGCAAGTTTTGCTTTCAAACATCTACATTCACCCTAAGTGGCTCTGGGATTCCAGATTTGAGCACTCTTTATCAGATTGGAAAATTCCATTAAAATCACCACATTTCTTGAATCATGCACCTTGGAAAGCTTTAAGAAATTCTATACACATGTGCACAAGGAAACAGAGCTCTGAAAGCATCAATAGAACCAATAAAACAGCCTACATTATCACTTCCATAGCTTCGTGACAATGAAAAAAGAATATCGGAAAAAGCATTTCAGGCTCTCTTTTTAACCAATCATTTATTTTGGTTTTCTTGGCCTGAGACGAACATTTGGTTATACACAGCTTTAAGAAAGCCACTTGACATCAGCCATGCTTCAAAGGGGGGAACTGAGAACTTCTGTTGTTAAAGCTAATTGTGGTAAGAATTGCAAGCTTGTTGGAAACTGCAGTTTAACAGAGCCACATCTAAACTTAAACTCACGCTGAGTGTAAACTTGAACTTGAATGGCGGTCCCTCAAAAAAAGCAGCACAGTTGTCATCACTGCCAGTTGCCAGACGGTACGGTCTCGTTTGTTTAATGTCCACGCTATTGATCACTTTATTGTGCCCAGTAATCTCGCCAACAGAAGAGCCACTATCCCACAGGAACACTGCTCCAAATCTAGTTAGAAAAGCACACAATAACTACAATTCATAAAAGTTACACATAGATTAGCTCCTTGAACATCTGCAAACTGCAGATTTGAGTGCACTCAAAGAAAAGAAATTAGGTCATCTCATTAATCTCATGCAAGCACATCATAGTTCCCTGAAGGCTGTTTGAGATCTTGCTGGTGAGAGATTCTAATCTTCAATAGATTAGAGTGCTGAAGGGGACAAACAATCAGGTTTTGCATATAAAGCTTCTAAAATTCAGAGATCCAATGTATATTCCTCACCCAGACTGTCAGTTTATAAAAGAAAGCAGTAAATTACTCCATCTGCCTAGCCACAACACAGACTGCTGAAAGCTAAGATAACAATGACTTTGGATCACAGTTATCTGACTNGTCCCATACAATGTTTAAACTAAGCAATTGTAACAGAATTACATTTTCAAACTACTTTACAGCTGTCAAACACTGCACAGAAAATTTTGCTGCAGAACAGCACAACTTGAAGTCAAGACAGGAAAAAAGCAATGACTTCACTCCACTGAAGAATTAAAAGCTTTCTGCAAGGACCTTGCTTTGTTAGAATGTAGAGGTTTACAGTAAATGCATGTGTGTATANTCACGAATATTATTACTTAAAGGTTTAAGGAAGAAGAGTTTTAAAAGCATTTTTGACCGTTCTGATTCTAAATCACCTTAAAAAAAAAACCCAGTATAATCAATACTGAGGCACTAAACTGCCAGAGCATTGCTATTTGAAAGGCTTTCTTTAGAATCTCTTCAACAATATTCTAGACTGAAAGTGCATTCACCTAACAGGAAGCTGGCCAAGTTTTTGAAGAAGGCAAGCAAACTCACATTGTATCTACCCAGGGGCAGATGGGGCAGAGGGAGCAATGGAGGACAGAGAATCTCTTTCAAGGACACAGTACATGACAGGGATTAAAAAATGGTGCAGGGGCCTAGGGAACAGCACCACACGATGCTTTTCAGCCCTTTAGGCATNTACAAACACACACACAAACACAAGAGAATTACTCACTTTTCCCTTCCTTCTCCAACCACAGCAATTCTCTTGCTGTCTTCAGTCCACGCAAGGTCCTTTATTTTTCCTGCAAACGGCTGATATTCATACTTCAGTAGGTGTTCCTTCTGTGTAGTATCCCAGATTCTCAGCTTTCCAGAGACATCTGCCAGNACACAAACCTAAATGGGCATTTCATTTAGTCAGATAATGGACAACTGCTTGTTTTCCTTTCATTAAACAACCATAACAAGGCCTAAAAATATAGACATGCTGCCAAAGGAGAAAATTCAGNAGAATATAACTATTGCTCCAGCATGACTCAGTCACATGACTCATCAATCTGCTAGAGTACAGATTTTCAGCTACACTGAAGACTTGTACTAGGGACCTACTACCTTACCCTATTACAACTGCTACAAATCCCTTTATTTAGGAATGCTGAAGACCATATCCATTTCAATAAAGTCGGTTTTCAACCAGATGTTATGATACAAGACATGCAGCACCAAATACAACAGACAGAAAAAACATTTGCAGACACATGAAAAAACTGCACAGTAAGAAAGTAGGAACTTCAATGTTATCAGCTGGTATGTGCCAAGTATCTGTTACACAAAGAACAAGCCAGCCCAGCCCCTGCCCAGCAGCTCCAAGACAGCTTACTGACCCTTCACTGGGAAGCAAGACACCCTACACCCACAAGAAGGGAGCAGTCCAGTGGACAGTGGTTGATGCACTACAATTTGTACCTTCAAAGGAGACATGTTTTGCATACAAATACCAGGCATATGTAGATGTACAAAGATTTCTGTCCACAGAACTCAATTCACACACATCAATGTACTTTTTCTATACAGAAGCATGTATGCACTTAATGGTGTGGATTCCTGCACTATCTGGAATACTAGACAGGAATGCAACAGAATATTCAGGAACAGAAATGTCAAAAGCAGCAGACATAGCACAAGCAGTTAACAATTTAAGACTTAAGATAATGAAAGCTCCCTGGCTCACTGTTTCCACTGAGTATTGTAAAACCCAAGAGCTATTCAGAGAAATTACCGTGGTGCAGGATTGTAACCAGAGGAATTATTCTATACACAGACAAATTTACAATCTCTAATGAAATCCACACAGCAAAGTCTGTGTATATTGTACCCTTCAAAAAAGCCACTGTTTTAGAATAAACCACATGCTAAAATATGCATCTTTCACCTCAGCAGAATTAAATCCTGTTCACCATTTACTGGTGCATCTTTACAACTCAATTTAAACATACAGCCACCCTGTATCTTTGGGACCTGGACACAGACTGATCTTCACTTCAGCTGAAAGGACAGATTCAGAATTTTATGGAGAGAACTTGTTATTGAAGCAGAATTTTAATGTGGACTTCACAATCTAATTGTTTTCTCCATCTATTAATAGACAAGATGCAGAGCTTTAACTTTGCAATATCTCCTCCCATTACTACATCTGCTATGACTGCAATAAGAGAAATTACCATAAAAGCCAAAGGTCTGTCTCATGAAGCACGTTAAGTATTAATGCAGGCTGCATGGGTAATGCAGATTTATAGACAGAGAAATGAATCTTACATGTTATACTTAGAAACAGCTTAAACAGCCTGGTCATCTGTCTTCAGACCCCATGCTCAGCAGTATCACAAAACTATTTATAAATGACATACAGAAGACACTTTTTAGGGGAAATANTAAAAACCATCTATATATTAGCTGCAAATCTTTGCAAGAAATACAAGTTACAGTATTGTATTTATCAATATTCTTCACTGTACACCAGTCCTCCTGAAAAAAAAAAATCAATTATTTGATGCAAGCTTCTAGTAAAAAGGGTTTGTTTAGTTCTTTGGTAGTCAAAAACTGCTATAATACCGAAATTCACACATCATGAATAAAAATTCATGTTACACATCCTCAGACTATTGATTCATATGCATTATAGGGNTCATCTGTCTTCAGACCCCATGCTCAGCAGTATCACAAAACTATTTATAAATGACATACAGAAGACACTTTTTAGGGGAAATATTGTGACCTAAACTCTTCCGCTTGGGTATGACAAAATTTCTGAGAAAAATCAACCAAATACTTCCCTAGCACAGTATCTATTACTGCTCTTTTACAAAGGACTGGAAATCTAAAAGACTGCAAGAAAAAACTAGAGTTATTCTGAGTATTAAGTGCTGCATAAACCTAGAGCACCGAGTTTGTAGATTATGGAATGCAAACTGGATTTTAAGAGGGTATTCAGTTTGACACATGGTCCACACACAAGACTGAGCCAAGAAAATCCTGGCTGTGGTCCCTTTCAGACAAGAATGTGAGAAAAAGGGAAAAAAAAAAAGAAAAGCCAGTTCTGCTGTCAGTGTTCTTAAAGGTTCCCCAGTACTCCAAAAATACTTATTCTAATATAGCTTTCTGATATGAAGGAAACCAAGAAGAACAGGACATTTTACATTTTAAAAAATACTGTTCCACTGAAATTGCTGAACGAGAAACTCCCATTCTACAAAGAACTTTGCAGGAATCTGTGCTCCCTTTCTAAGGGGCTCATATTCAGAATGATTTATTTTCAGATTTATTACTTAGAAAATATATCTGTATTTTTTACACATTACTTGCTTCTCAAGCACTTCTAATTGACAATGGCACGAATTTAAAAACCATCTATATATTAGCTGCAAATCTTTGCAAGAAATACAAGTTACAGTATTGTATTTATCAATATTCTTCACTGTACACCAGTCCTCCTGAAAAAAAAATATCAATTATTTGATGCAAGCTTCTAGTAAAAAGGGTTTGTTTAGTTCTTTGGTAGTCAAAAACTGCTATAATACCGAAATTCACACATCATGAATAAAAATTCATGTTACACATCCTCAGACTATTGATTCATATGCATTATAGGGAAACTGCGACTCAGCTTCTTTCCCTGCTAACTTGACAAGGAAGGCTTATTAAGCTTTCAGGTTAAAAAGTAACAAAAGTCATAAATGTTACCATGTTTGGTCAGGAAGAAAGGAGAAGGGAAAAGAAAGGAGTACACACTGTTTCAGAATCCCTCCCCCACCCATAAAGTACCGAAGTTTATTAACTTCGCAAACAATAGTCTTGTATTTCAGAAATAACTTTACACTCTGCTGCATTCACATAAGTCTTCATCAGTATTTAGGGTTCATTGCCAGGTTCTCTTTTTATTGAAATAATACATTTTAAAAGACCAAGAGTGCCACTAAGCTCAGTGCCTGAGAAAGAGGTTAGAGGAACAAGGACAGAAATCATTCCTCCTTCACAGACGTGTACGTAACTCCACTCAAGCACATCCCGTTGACTGCATATTTCATACACACACATGAAGTGTTACTGGTGTTTTGCCAGTAGCTCTAACAGCTCTGTCCACACATCTCATGCACATGCACATGGATACTTTACCTCCGGATGCTATGTAGAATCCACTGGGAGCGTACTTGGCAACTACAACCTGGTGGGCATGCTCAGTGTAGATGTCAGCAATTGCAGGATTCTATTTTAAAGGGAAAAAAATTTACAAAGTTGTACTTCCTCCTTTTCAAAGGAATAAAATAAGAAATTCAACAATAAAATTCATAATTTCTCCCTGCACTCCCTTCTCTCAAACCCTGCCTTCCAGCTTAAATTAAGCAATTATCTAAAAATGAGAAGTGCAGTAGACATTGCAGAACACTGCTGGTACCACTGAAGCAACACACTACTTTCTAACAACTGACACAAAAAAGGATTTCTTCTTAAGGACCTTTTGTTCTCCAATACCTGCTGAACAGTAGAACAACTCTCTCCAAAATAACAGGCCAAGCATCAGGCTCTCTTTTTTTAGGGATAGCCCAGTGATAAAGCATTTACTCAAGCAGAATACTAAATATGAGCTGTGCTTTGCAGCACACATCTAAAATTCTACTGTAGTCAAGTATGAAACTGAAGCCTGCAGTCAACCATAACACATGGCTGTTAATCATCACCACATACCCCAAATCACTCAATAACCAATGAGATGTGCTAGGCTTGCTCTTTCTTGATAATTGCAATCTGCTTAAAAAGCCAGTAGACCTGGTATCAAGAGTTGTACAGGAATTCTGAAAGAAATTCACTGCCACTCCATCATAATTTTATCTCTTCAGTCTAAACTATGTTTTCAGATATTTCAGGTTGGAAAATAAAATGAACTCTGTGTCTCAGCAAATCAGTAGTGTTATACAATAGAGGCACCACACTAATAAAAAAAGATGACATCAAGGCAAAAAACTGCTTTCAAATTAATTGTATAAAAGTCATTCTGCACACCTCTCAATTACAGTGTACATATGCTACAACAGTAATACATGACTCTTTAGAAATGTTTTTCTACCATTTAACAGGCTTCTTCCAGCTCTAGAAACTTGACTCATATGATCAAAACAAAATTCGATTTTAACTGCTATTATAATTAACGCAGATTTATTCAATCAAACCAGAAAGCCACCTGATGTTATGGTATGACTCAGCCATCCAATCAGGAAAAACTAAAACACCCGCTCTGTGTTAGAAAGCAGTCTCCTGCTCACAAGAGTTCTTGCTGTTGCAGTACTGCTACATCTCAGGAGACAGAATACAGCTTGCTCATGCAAAAAGGAGCTCTTTTTCATTCCTGCTTTTATGCACTGCTCGAGTGCATTATAGCTCTACTTAAGTCATAACCATCTGCACTTACAGCATGCACATCCCTCTTCATTTTGTGTCCAACTGGATTTCATCTGAGCGAGACAAGATAATGTTCTCCCTATTCTATATCTGCATCACCTACAAGTTCAGGGAGCTCAACCCCCCAGCAAACTGTTATTATTAATGGCATGGTAGGTGCTATTTTACAGCAAGAATTTCCAAGAGTCCAGGAAACTAAGCTGAGAGACTAACTTAAAGGGTTAAATGAAAGACAAAGACCCAAACTTAAGATATGGTAAATAGATTCCAGAAACCAGGTATTAAGTTAGGGCTGTCAAATTGTACATTTATTCAATACTATTATTTCTGCTTGTAAAGTCATTTTTCTAACATGCATTTTTTTTGTATCAAGCCCAACCTCCCAAAAACCACTTCTAAAAAGATATTTAAGGAGAAAATTATAGTGTGAGCTGGGACAAATGTAGTACCTAGACTAAACCAGCAAGAAGCTTATGTGGCTTATTTCAAACACTGAAACCAGAGCCACATATGAAAGTGAGCAGTTTCAGTTCCAAGCGTCAAAGTAGTCTTAGACCCATGAAGATAAAATATTAATGAAGTATGAAACCTTAAAAATATCACTAGTCTTTCTCACAGAGCTTTTCCAGCACTGGTCCAGAACTACTTCTTGTTAAAGGAAGTCTCTAGATCATGCTCAAAGATCAAGCACTAACTCTGAATGCTAAATTCATCTGATTAGCTAATGCTAGATAGCTTTAGACTTAAGGAGAAAGGTGATCACCGCATTTTGATGACCTGTTTAGTTTTTAATTAGAGCACAACCATTCCATTGGAGAACCGCTCATGCAGGGATTACACACAGACCCCCCACCAATTTCATTTTGTTGTTGCAAACTCAAATATAGACAGGCTTCTACATCATGCAAAGAAGGCAGGGCTCTTAACTAAGAGTGGACACACTTGCAAGTCAGGTTACAAACTGCAACATTCTCCAGCACAAAAGCCATAGCACAGGCTTTGGTCAGTTTTTGTGTTACTGCTACAATATATTCTGAAGTCACCTGTCAATTATTAACAGTAGCAAACTCCCAGTGTCAGCTGGTAAGTCTGCATATCAGCATGAATTGCACCATAAACTGGAGAATTCGTGACTTCCATTCTCCTCTTCCCTTGAGAGTTTAAACAGTTTGAATTTGAATTCCCACAATCCCACTTCACTGTTTCCAGGTCACCGTGTGCCCTACACCCCCCAGCTCACACTGGGGCTCACATTTGGACTGGGCTAATCTTCAGTGAGCTGATTCAGGTAAAGCAAATTGCTTTCTTCCAATTTAACCTCCAAAATGGGGTCAGAAGAGCATTAATGACAGTGCAAGGGAGAAGGTCAGCATTCACGACTTGGTCAGAAACTGTAACGTAAGCAGAGTGGCTTTTCCCTCTTCTCTCATCACACTGTGTGCCATTACAGGGTTTAACTGGGGCTTCTGGTTTCAGAAACTTGAACTTTTCTTGATACCAAGAGCAAAACACTATTACAAAGACATTATACCCACACACTGAAACCAGAGCGCGACCATACTTTTGGTTTCAAGTGGATAAATTTAAACTGATAACAATCAAGAAATCTGCAAGGAATTAAGTTATTAGTAGCATTTATCTATTATGGCATGACAATGAAGAAATGTCTGAATATAGTGGGGGTGGTGAGATAAAACAGGCAAACAGCTCAGTTTACAAAGGTGATTTACAGAAGCAGCCATAAACAAACCCATTGTTGTGGAGACCTAAAAATTCCAGAGAGGTATGTCCTGCCCCTCCCCCTACAGCCCTTCCTGCTGCGGACCAAATCTGCAGCAGGGAAGTAAATCTAGAGGAGAATTTGATTTCTCAAGAACAAGCAATTACTTCGAAGAAATTTACTTCAAAAAAACAGTAGCAAGACAACAGCATAAACATGCGTTTCCTCCATACTTTTCAAAGGGATGCCATCTTTGAAAAGAAATCATTCAAATAACTGTTAACATTTCTCTAGTTAGCACCAGAGAAAAAAAAAAACAAACGCAAACCTCCACACTAATGAAGACATTAACTGGGGCGTTCTAATATTTAATCGATGAGGAAAATTCCCTGTGAGCAGGGCTGAGAACTTGCTCCCAGCTTGTCATGGAGTCCAGCAACTCACAACTGTTTTGATTCCTGGAGTTAGGGCTGGGTGAGGGGAAAGAAGCTGAGGAACAACGCGTTTAAAGATACAGGTTTGCAAGTATTTACATGCTTCCCTGACAGGCTAAGAGTCCAAAACAGCAAACAAGGAAGGGCTCATTTATTAGGCAAACACAGCACTCAAGCCCATAATAGTGATACCTAAGAAGATAAACAGGGCCAACCAGAATATACCAGTCTCTCATCTCTTAAGTCCTATGCGAAGAGAGAAAGAATTGCACATTTTACCGAGATTTTTTACATATTTTTACAGTCACTGCCTATGGTTTTATGCCTGAGTCATGCACTCTACTTACTCCCCTGCTACTGATCACGGATGTGTGACCTCGATTGAAATCACCAAGACTGAATGAAGCACAGGCTGTTAAAGGAGGGGCAGGGAGACAAAATGAAACTTAGCGAAAGCTTTTCACTAGAAAACAAAATAAATCAAGATACGTTACATCAATGTTTCTGATGACGACACATTTTCCATTGGTATAAAGAAAATTGTTGCCCTTAGGATCACCTCCAATAATTTTGGAAACGCCTCGTTCGACCTGCGGAAGGCTGGCGAACACTTTTTCTGTGAAAAATAAAAGGAGAAAGGGGATAAAAGGAAAATAAATAATTATAATAAAATAATTTTAAAAAAATCAAAATAAAAGGAAGGCGCTTAATGCCTCCCCGCTACCGGCACACGCCCTGCCCTGCCGGCAGCCGCCGTCACTTGTTGCTGCCAGCGGGCCGAGGGCACCGCCGGCTCCGCGCCATCCCGCGGGGCNGGAGGGGAAACACCCGCGGGAACATCCGCGGGGATAGCAGGAACGAGGAGGGCAGCCGGGACATCCACGGGGATCGCGGGAACGAGGGGGGCAGCGGCGCATCCGCGGGGATCGCGGGAGGGCCGGGCGGACAGAGGGGACATCCGCGCCCGGCGGTTCGGGTGAGGCGGGGGGGCAGGCTCGGGGCGCCGCGGGTCTGTGGAGGAGCAGTCCGGGGCGAGCCCCTCGGCGCCCGCTGTCGGCCCGTTCCCGGCGCCTCTTCACCCTGCGGCAGCCGCCGCTGGCTCCGCGGCGTCCCTGAAGGCGGGGCTGTGCGGGCTCTGGCACACCGGGAGTGTGCCGCACGCTTCTTCGGCGACAGTGCTTTGGTTTTGCTGGCGAGCCATCGTCACTGTCAGCAGGGATTAAGTCCCCGTAGTCACCTCCTGCGGGAGAGGCTATGCAGGTCCCTGAGTTCCTCTTACAGAGCTCTTGCGGAGGCAGTTCCTGTCAACAGTCAGTATTTCCTTTAAGATCAGTCTTATCTTCATCCCTTATATATTTATAATTGCCTATAGTTTTATGCCATTCAACTCCAGATGCTGCTGAGGTGCTTTACAAACTGCTAGTTTATCACCTGAGTTGTCCCCTGAGGCCAAGTTGGATGTCTGCTTAAATTAAGCAGAACAACGTACAGCCCTTCATATTTCCTATATAACTTAGGATAAATTGAAATCCTCTCTCCTTCCAATCCTATTAATATAAATCACGTGCACGATCAGCACTGCATGATACAGCAAGGCAAAGCATTTATATCTAATTGGCAGAAACCCCTGAAATACATGCTGATTTGTGCTTTTGTCCCCTTAATATATTTCATTTGTAAAGTGAGTGAGTTTTTTCCTATAAAACAGGAAAAAAAGCATCAGGATAGATGGGTATGACAGGACTTCCTTGCCCAGCATGTGAATACAGAATATAAAAAGAGCAAAGCTTTTGGTGTGCTCTTGGCCCACTGACCTGTAAAACAGGTCATGTGGGATTCTCCTTTGGGGGCGGGGAGAACAGGCTGGGGAAGGGAAAAGCTTTGGATTCTCAAGTGCAGGAAGAATCAGTATTGCAGTGCAGGAGTGTAAAGCCTTTCATGCAGAGAGGGGTGAGCATTTCAGAATGAAAGGACGCTGAAATTTCTCAAGAACCTGTCCTGAGTTGGCTTATGCAGCCATTCTGCTCAAGGAACTGTAAAGGCTGCACTCAACTACGCTGGGATTGTTGCAAGAGGTTTCTGTTTTTTACACTTCTGTGCTAAATGTATTTGGATTTTTTCCCTTATTCAGTGTTCAAAGAGCTATATTTTCCTTGAATAATTGCCATATGCCCATTAAAAATCAAGTCATCCATAAGAAACCAGGTTTTTTTTCTTTGCCTCCTTGGATCTTTTAGAAATACATGTATTTTTATGTATTTATTATGTCAATATTTCATGCTAAAGACAAAGCAAAGAGTTTACATTTGCCATAAGTTTTTTTTTTTGTGCACCAAAGCTGTATTATCCCTTCTTACATGCCCAAAATCATGCTTACATTTTTGCAACTACATTAGTTCATTGAAGATACTTTGCCTCCTTGTAAGGGTTGCATTTTTAGTTTCTTAAAGCACTGACCTCTGTTCACATCCTAAGATTTTTAATATAGACTTGATATTTACTTGAAATTATGTAGCTGATGCATTACAAATATCCTATTCACTATGTTCTCATAAATAGCCAGTTAATGGCTGTGGCTTGGAAGTGTGCCTGCAGAAACTCCTGTAAAAATACAAAATCACTTTCAGAAGCTTTTTTTTTTTTTTTTTTTTTTTTTTTCTCTAAGAATTTATAAAGACAAAANTTTTTTTTTTTTTTTGTGCCATAAGTATTTAAGAGATCAGAAATCCTAATCTGGATCTTCTCAAAAAAACTGATGGTACTCCTGAAGTTTCCATTCTTCAGACCATAGAAGGGAATTGAATTCATTAATTGTTACATTTCCCTTTGTAAATATTTGATTTAGTTTTTAATTACTTGGTTAGCAAGCCTTAGCAATTTTTTCTTGTTTCCACATTTGTCCTTGCGCTTTAAGTCTTGGGTTTTTTTGAACAGAAATCTTCAGCAAGCTCAAGCTGCAAGTGCTCAGCCTCTTGGGGAACCACAGCTGGCTCATATTTGGCTGCAGATTTATTAGGAATAGTTGAAGAAGTTACTGCTCCCAGATGTCCTCCAGCTCTTCTCTTGAATGACTGAGTTGGGATATCTCTGCAATGCCACTTTGCATTGACCTACCTGAGGGGATGAAAAAATCTGCTATCCTTGGCCGGGCACTGGGCATGCGTTAAGACATTTATCAATTATTTGGAAAACCTGGTTTCTCTGCATCTTTTTCAAGAGTGCTTCTTCATAGCAGTAATTACATAATGATGTCATGGACATCATACAGAGATTGCTTCAGAGAATGCTCAAATGTTATTGTTTATTTCTTATTATTTACCTACTGGATCGCACATACATACATGACTTGTGAAACATGTAATGATTGATTTCTATTCCAGCAGGCTCCGTTCTCCTGGTCTGTAGGTATTTACCATTAGGCTCTGTGATATCAAAGATGTTCACATTTTGAGAGTTGAATACTAACGTTATGCCTAAGGCTCTGGGCCAGAAAAAATGGAAGTTTCTGTGAGGGAGGTGTGTGGACTTAGAGATGCACTTCAGAGCAGTAGCTAAGAAAGTGATGAAAAATCAAAGTTCATGCTGTTGCATTGCTCAGCACATGGAATTTCTAAAATTCATAGCAACTTTTCATGGGTTTTTAGCTTTTACTGTTCTTTGCTGACTAAGAGGTGACTTGAATACTGATGAAAACACGCCCCTTAAATTTGCAACTCAGCAGTATAGCCTGAGGCACGTGTTAACAGCTCCTTAGAAAGTATTTCACAGTCCTTTGGTATTTCCACATCACTTACCATAGCATTGCATTTATATACCAGTTTTGTCTGATGCTGAGTAGCCATCAGCTTTTCTAAAAGGAATTTAAGTAAAATCTTTATGCTGTGTTGGTTTTTTTTGTTTGTTTGTTTGTTTTGTTTTTTCTTTTTTTTTTTTCTCCCAGGCTGCAGCTCTTCTTTCTCCCTGCTTTGAAGTCTAAATGGTGAAATCTGCCCCCAGATAGTCAAACAGAAATGGTACAAGAAGTTTGAAATGAGAATTAATCTTACAAATCCATAGATGCTGCTATTATGACATTTCATAATGCACCAATTGTGAATGTGTAGGTTCTTTAGGAATTATATATATTTAATAAAATATTTATTACAAATACCAACAATATAAATACTCTTTTTTAAGACCTAACGCATAATTTTAGTTCTAGCCAGATTTGTGTAGAATCAGTGTCAGCATGCTGATCATCAATTCAATGGTAAAAGACAAACTGTGATGAATATTTTCTGACCCTGGTATACTGAAATACACTAAAAGGTAAAAAATACAATAGCTTGAGTTACTATATTCATAAAAATACTATGACAACATGATAATTCAATATACAAAAATGCAAACATACTAAGAATTGGTATGAAATTCTGTTTCCACTGACCTTTGTAGGATCAGAATTTGTTCCAGATGGTGAAGATCAAATTCCCTCCAGTTTGAAATAATGTAATTCTGGGCTGCTGCAATCCTGCACTCGTTCCCCCATATCCCACCATCCCTTGCCCAGATACTGGCATTCATGTGTTCTCATTCCTAGATCTGAGACCTGAACTGGGCCAAACCAAATGAAAGAGTTGCCAGTTTGGTTTTCAATTAAATGAATATTGGCCTGTTTCACAGGCCTGTTTCACATGAGTGCAAGAAGATTGCAAAATCAGCAATACAGTTTTAGATTCGCTTCAGCTGTTATAGAGCTAAACCTTGGTTATTTCNACCCAAAAAAAAAAAACCCCCTCCCCCCCCCAAAAAAAAAAAAAAAAAAACAACAACCAAAAAAAAAAAAACTAACCAAAAAACGCTGTTGTATCAGCCCGGTCTGCACTTTTACCAGTAATACAGCATTCCGTTTATGACATCTTGTCAGGAAATGTATAAGAAATAATCTGAGGCGATGACAAAATAATTAACAAGTGGGGGGAAGGAAGGAGTTTTGATCCTGTTAAATCGCAAATACAGCACAGGCTCATAAAAGTGAATTTCCCAGGGATAGGCAGTAACAAGTGGTCCAGAGGGAGGCAATTAGATCCTTCTCACCCTCTTAAGGGGACAGACATTGAAATCAACAGGCAATTGATTTAGAAGAGATAGAAGGAGTTTTGCATAATTAACCCATGGAATTCTTTGCCTCAGGCTAACTTCTGGTCGAATTCCTTCGCTGAATCCAGTCACTTACAAAGATAACTCTGAAGATGGTTTACACATTAGAATACTCTCTAAAATTGCCTTAAGTAAGAAGAAAAGCAATTGTTTTCCAGGTTAAAGACATAAGGCATACACCACCTGGAAGGATATGTAAACTTCCCCATGTGAAACATTACCTGAGTGTGGTGTCTTAGAGCACAGAGCTTTGACTGCTGTCTGCAGCATTATATGGGTTATGGGTTACTCTGTTTTACTCCTTTGAAAATTATCCTGCCTGAAACAGGTCTAATGGAGCCTTGGGAAACCATATATATTTATACGTCCATATTCACAGCAGCCTAAACCAAATTAAATGAGGCAATTTGCAATTACCAAAACTGTTGAGCAGTTA
>VYZR01074851.1:0-10178 GCA_013400675.1 Oxylabes madagascariensis | reverse complement strand
AACAAGGAACTCCTGGCAAAAACTCAGACATTAAAAGGAAGCATAGAGAAGGTGAAAGCAGGGACAGGTGACCTGGAAGGAATATGGAGGCATTGTCCAATCATCCAGGGATGTGGTTAGGAAAGCTAAAGCCCAGCAGTAATTGCATCTTGCAAGGGATATCAAAGGTGACCAAAAGGATTTCTATATGTACATAGGTGACCAGGGGAGTCACAAAGTATATCAGGGGAGTATACAAAGGAGGGCCAGGGGAAATGTGGGCCTGCTGCTGGATGGAGTGGGGGACCGTGACGTAGAGCGTGTAAAAATCTGGGGTGCTAAATGCATTCTTTTACTGGTAAGACTGGCCTTCAGGAGTCCCAAGTAGAAGGATGCCATCCAGAGGTGCCTGGACAAGTTTGAGAAGTGGGCTCTNAGGCTCCAGGGAGGCCTTAAAGCAGCCTTTCCATAGTTAAAAGAGGGTGAGAAAGATGGGGACCAACTTTTTAGCAGGGCTTGTTGCAAGAGGACCAGGGGTAATGGTTTTAAACTAAGAGAGGGTTGATTTAGACTAGATCTGAGGAAGGGATTTTTTTCCAATAAGGGTGGTGAAACACTGGCACAGGTTGCCTGGAGAGGTTGTAGATGCCCTATTCCTAGAAATATTCCAGGTCAGCTTGGATGGGGCTCTGAGCAACCATGATCTGATTGAAGATGTTCCTGTTCATCAGAGTGAGGAGTTGGACTAGGTGACCCTTAAATGTCCTTTCCAATGCAAACTCGATGACTCTCAGTGATCTTTGAGTGATCATGACGACTGGGAGACATTCCTGAGGACTGGAAGAAAGCAAATGTCTCTCCTATCCTCAGGATAGAATGATGACCCAGGGAACTACAAGCCTGTCCGGCTCACTTCGGTTTCTGGTAAGGTGCCATCCAATGGGACTTTGAGGCTGGAGAAATAGGCTGCCAATTGATGTTTCGCAAAAAGTGCAAAGTCCTGCACTTGGAGTGAAATAATCCCATTATTATGTTGGGGAACAAGCTAAGCACNGCACCTGTGTTGGGGCAACCCCTGCTATCAATACAGCTGTGGGTTGAAGGATTGGGAACAGCCCTGCAGAGATGAACTTTGGGAGTGCTGGTGGATGAGCCAGCAATGTGTGCTTGCAGCTCAGAAAGCCTGGGCTGCATCAAAAGCAATGTGGCCAGCAGGTTGAGATAGAGGTGATCCCTCTGCTTGGATGAGACCCCACCTGGAGTACTGCACCCAGCTCTGGGGTCCCCAGCACAGGAAGGACATGGAGAGATTCCAGAGGATGGCCACAGAAATAATCCGAGGGCTGAAGCACCTCTCCTGTGAGGAAATGCTGAGAGTGCTGGCCTTGTTCGTCCTGGAGAAGAGAAGGCTCCAGGGAGGCCTTAAAGCAGCCTTTCCATAGTTAAAAGAGGGTGAGAAAGATGGGGACCAACTTTTTAGCAGGGCTTGTTGCAAGAGGACCAGGGGTAATGGTTTTAAACTAAGAGAGGGTTGATTTAGACTAGATCTGAGGAAGGGATTTTTTTCCAATAAGGGTGGTGAAACACTGGCACAGGTTGCCTGGAGAGGTTGTAGATGCCCTATTCCTAGAAATATTCCAGGTCAGCTTGGATGGGGCTCTGAGCAACCATGATCTGATTGAAGATGTTCCTGTTCATCAGAGTGAGGAGTTGGACTAGGTGACCCTTAAATGTCCTTTCCAATGCAAACTCGATGACTCTCAGTGATCTTTGAGTGATCATAACGACTGGGAGACATTCCTGAGGACTGGAAGAAAGCAAATGTCTCTCCTATCCTCAGGATAGAATGATGACCCAGGGAACTACAAGCCTGTCCGGCTCACTTCGGTTTCTGGTAAGGTGCCATCCAATGGGACTTTGAGGCTGGAGAAATAGGCTGCCAATTGATGTTTCGCAAAAAGTGCAAAGTCCTGCACTTGGAGTGAAATAATCCCATTATTATGTTGGGGAACAAGCTAAGCACGAGCCAGCAATGTGTCCTTGCAGCAGAAAGGTCTAATGGCATCCCGACTGCATTGGGATTGCTGGCAGCATGTTGAGAGAGGTGATCCTTCTCCTCAGCACTGGTGAGGCCAGATCCAGAGTACTGTGTGCAATGCTGGGCTCTCCAGTACAAGAGATCAGTTTAATTCTAAAGTTCTAACTGAATGGAGAAAGCAAGCTCACCTATTTAAGTAACATTTTAGCAAGCAAACTTATTTTCTTTGACTCAGTTTTATGTTTCTTTGCAAAGTTAATGAGCACATACCTGCTAGTGCTTTCTTTTCCTTCTGTCAAGCTACTCTTGCTCAAGAAGGCAGAAGCTGACCCATGAGTCACACTCTTTTTAATATTTTTTTAATAGAATCTCTTTGGTAGAAGTTGTTAATAATTTTTAAGTATTATCTGTAGTCTAGTTTGCTTCCAGCATTTCACAGGAATGCTGTCAAACAGTTTTCTGACTAGGGTGTATTGACATCTGGACACTGTTTGTGAAAGTGTTGTTGTAGTCCCATTGTGAATACAAGCTTTGCAGTAATCTATCCAAAGATGTTTTGATCTGTTTGTGTGCAGTACTGGACAGAGAACTTAATTTGCTGGAGGCTTTAATCCCTTTTGATCAGATACTAAATTTCATATATTATTCATTTAAAATTTGACTAATTGATTTAGCGAGAATGAAATTCTAAAATCCAGTCATTAGCTGTAGGGGACTGGAATATCCTTTTAGTTAGGATGTTTAACACATCAAATTCTAGATTTCAAAATAATGTTATAGCATCTTTAAAATCTGGTATCATGTGTGACTCTGCAATATTGGATATATTAGATGAGGTTTCACATCTCCAGCATAATTTTTACACCAATTTTTGAAGTTGTGATGATGCTTTCAATATTACTTATGCTGCTCTTACATTATTTTTCTGTATTATTTTTATTCTGTCCTATTCCAATAAGCATATGATTTTCCAGGTCAGCTTGAAGTAGAACATCTGGTGTCTCTCTGTACTTGGCTTGAAGGCACCACCATTTAACTTTTGTGTGCTAAATGATATTTGAGTTGAATGCAGACAAGTATACTATCTTTTAAAACACCCTATTGAAGTAATCAGAAGGTGTTTATTACTTTTAAGTTGATGTAATAGAGAATATTTTAACGCTTCCGAAGAGTTCAACCAACATGCAGTCTAAAGCAAATGCATTTGAAACAGAATTCAGTTTTGTTTCTGTACCAGGTAGGTCTTTAGGATTCTCGGTTTTCCTCCCTGCTTGATTTATACTCATTGGCATACCAGTCAAATAGCCTTTTTTCAGAAATTATGTCAGCGACACTGTGAAAAATGGGTGGAAGAAAGATGTTTACAGTAGTAAACCCTGTAAAATCTTTTCCTTTTGTTTACTTGTCTACTATACATGTCAGCTTAAGGAGAGATTTCAAATTGCATTGAGTAGGCAGCTGCAAAGGTAAAAATAGAGTTGCTATCTAATTTGTTTTGTCTGGATTTCAATGCCCAAGTTGTTCTTCTTGATCAATAATAAATAAATAGGCAGTTAATAATGAAATATATTTATGCTTTTCTGTGTTTTTCTTCTCTGTGAAGGCCAAAATATTGTATTAATCTGTTTTGCTGGCAGCAGATTGAAGATTGACAGTATGCTTGTACTGTACCACTTAGTGTATCTACTGTAAGGTGGTTTAGACTTTGCAAACATGTGCCAAATTCCTGATTTTTGTGTCACTTCTGGTATATCCCACTCCCGGCTATGATGACAGTAACAGCAGATCCTGGGGCTTCATTGGGCCATTCCTTGGCTTCCCCTCTCCATGGCAGAAGCAGCTCCAGGCTTTGCTGGGTTGCGTCTGTCCGAGTCAGGCAGATGAAGAGCTCAAGTCCTTGCGTGGGTGGGAGGTTCTGCTGCCTTCTTCCCCCGTTCCTTCCTTGCCTTCCACAGGAACACGGCGACAGCTCTGGGCTGTGAGCCAGCCGGACACAGGAGGAGGTGTTTGGCTGTTCAGGCAACGTTTGCTCCTCAAACAGCTGTTCCCTATCTCCTCCAAGGAAAAGGTGGCAGGCCATATGGAGGCATCCTGTGGTCCAGATTCAAACGATGGGCACCAGTTGGACTGTGCTGGCCTAGATCGAAATACAGGCATGTCCTGCTTGGTGTCTGCTATTTCTTGCAGTCAAAATGATTCAAAGTTGGAGGACAGACAGGATAAAACATATCTTTCATTTTGGATATAGATGTTATCTTTCATCGTACAGACATTGTTAAGATCTTCTAATCAGCAGGTTTTAATTTATTTCATATTCTGAATGGATTCTGCTATAGTGGCCTAAACGCCTGCTTTCCTCTAGAGAAGCAGAGATGTACTTCAAAGTGTACGTGCCGGCGCAAAACAAAATTTGTTTCTGCATAGTTTAAACCACATTTGGGAGGAATAATACATTCTCTTGTTAGTAGTATGGGCTTTTAAGGCATTTTTTTGAAGATGGGGTTCTCAATCACTCTCCTGGTTGAGAATGCAGATAAGCATCTCTTTTTACAGCCAATAGAGTGGAGACAATTTTTTGTTTGCTTTTCTGTTAGTAGCCTTTTTTTTTTAACTGAGTTGCACTTTGTGGGACATTTGAGTCCATCCCCAGGGATGTTGTCTGTGTCTTTTGTGGAAGCGAGTGCCTCAGCAGACATCAGGAGATCATCATGCACTTACAAGTATACTTTCTCATATAAAGTTTGTACTTATTATGCAGATTTAATATTTTTCCTGATATAACAGCAGTTACAAATGTTCCATAAATTTAAAATATTATAACAAGCTGATGTTTCTTAGAGCGGAATACTCAAAGGATGTATTCTTTAAGCACTGCAAAATTATACAGGGTACTTATCTTTGTTAAAATTAGTAATTTAACTAAATTACAAAGTGGATTATCCTCTTCAGTCAGACCCAATGCTAATACTCCACACAGTAGGACATTGATATGTTGCTAAGTAAACCAAAGTTTATTTTCTTGTACTATTGTTTGAATGTGGGTTGAAGAGGAAATGGTAAGTTTTTAGTTTTGGATGTGTGTGCCACTGTAGCCCCAGTACTTCTAGTTCCACCATGGCCTGTGGAAGCTTGATCGTGAGGTGATAATGATCCAAGCTTCCACGTAAGTGGCTCTTGGGAAACTCGAGTAGTTGATTCACAGGTAACATAACTTTGGTCATATTGCTTAATATTAATGCGTGTTAGCAAACTCTTTGGTTGAGAAGTGGTTGTGAATCAGAAATACCATTTCTGTCCTTTCAAAGCAGTTCACTTCAGGGTTTCCGTCACAGCATTTTTGTTTGTGGCTTATGATTCAACCAATAGTGAAGTTCACTAATAGTAGAGTTGTGGGATGAATTTGTGCATGAACATAGTGCCTGTGTGCTGCTCTAAACAGAATCATTAAGTTGGAAGGGACCCACAAGGATCATCAAAGTCCAGCTTCTGAAATTAACAAGGTAAAATGTTTCCTGAAATGAAAAATGCTCAAGGTAAACTTTTTACATTGGGAAGAGCCTATAGAATAAATGATGTGTCATAGTATGCAAACATAGACCCTTACAAGGAAGCTGGGATTTTGTAGCTATCTTACTGTACCTGTGTGAATGAAATACTGCAGAATGAACCTATAAATCTAAGGCTCAACATGAACAGTAAACTCATATTTTGCAAGGAGATTTACCACAGGATATAATGGAGCTCATGTGTCTTTCTGTTACATGAACTGCTTCAGGAGGGACTCGGGAGGCTGTGTCATTGCACAACACCTCTAATTTCAGCCCAGCTTCTCCCACTTCAGCCCTTAATGGGGCTGCACTCAGCTCTAAGTGATTTTGTGAAAGTATGAAAAAAGGTATAGAAAACTTGGTCACATATTTAAATGCTCTATCTGACTGTCTTCTGTTTTGGGAAAGATGAGTATTTCAGAATTGTGTATGTATACATACACACATACAGCATGAGTAGTATTCTGAAATGGAGTAAGAAGTGGATGTTAAGGAGTCCATGGCTGTTTTGCCTCTATTTAAAAAAGGAGATGGCACAGGATTGGAGGCAGGGTACTCAGTTGAGACAGTTCAGAGTTGTTTCTGTGTACTCTGTCTATCAAGCAGTAACATCCATGTTGCATGTGAGGTGGGTTGTCAGTCCATCAGCCCCTTGAGTTAATAGTTAATGGTTTGAGTTGTCTGTTGTGCCGCTGCTGTCTCATTAACAAAGAACAATTTTTGCAGGTAGAAGGTACAGAAAAGGGGACTGCGCAGTTAAATTCCATTGCACCAGGAGGAGTCATTCCACTTTGCTTCCGCTGCATGAATCCCCTAATAGTCCGTAACAGTGCTTTCTTGTGTATATTGGCAGAAAGTAAATAAAAATTTCTGACACAAAGAATTAAGTGAGAATATTATTTAGATTTAAGAAGTTTCAATCCTGTGGTACCTTTTTTTTTAATATTAAGATTCATTCTATTAGGTTTTGCAAAGTAGAATTATTTTTTTTTCTGTTAGGGAAGTCATATAACGGCACAAGTTTGTGACCATTATTCCTAGCACTTCATGAATTGGGCTGTTTGACAATTCCCTAGCATGCCTCTGTAGTTATAAACTGTTGTTACAAAGTAAAATAATCTTTGGCTTTGTCTCCTGTCCTGTACAGTGAACTGGCTTCCCTCATTAGGTTAGGCAGCATATGTCCGATGGAAAAAGTGAATTCTTGTTTCCCTGTAGATCACTAGGATCCTCCATTCTGAATTCTTTATTTTACTTAGCTTTAGGGCAGTTAAAGCCTCAGCAGCTCCGCAGAGAGGAGTTTCTCTTCAAGGCTGCTGCTTCAAAGGATTTCCAGAGCTGGGAAAGGGACAGTAACCAGCAAATGCTGACAGATCTTCCTGCTTCTGGCCCTGAATGTGTGTGTGTTTGTGTTTTTGTACACCTACACATTGGCCTGAAACCATCAAATAGCATCCACTAAGGCTCATAATGAAATCTCCCCATGTTAATGAGTACAGTGGAAAGAGGAAAGGATCTGCAAAGAAGAGGAGGAAAAAATTGTTTGGTCAAAAGCAACTAACTCTTGGGATTTATGTTCAAAGGAATGAAAGTTAACAAGGTGGAAGCTTAAAGTGGTTTTGACTTCAACTGTTTCAAGCACCCTGAGTGTTTTGGGGGCTGTGAAGGGAGTGCAGTGGTGGCCTCAGTATACTCCTAACACTAGCTGTGATCATTTCCTGGGGTAGAAGTGGAGCTGTTCCCACTTGAATGGGGATACAAGAGGTTTCTGAGATTATTGAAATCTGATTTAGTGATATCAATGCAATGATTGCCCACAACTTTGTCAGGGACTTGTGAGTACTTGAAATAGTTGTCACACAGGTTTGACCATCTCTTTGTCTACAAACTCAGGAAGCCAACAAAAACAAGGATTTTTTAAAAAACCTTTTTTTGGCTACGTATAACAGTGGAGTAGTAGATGGGTCTGATGTTCATCTCAGCTTAGAGGTGGTGCCTTTTAAAAAAATACTAACTTTGATCACATCTAGTGATTAAATTATCTTTTTCTTACTTGGATTATACAAGGGTTAATAGCACAAAGGAATACACTGGCAATATGACTTCACATAAAAATACATCAGCTCTTTTCAAGAAATCTAGTAGTGTAGATGTAGACACAAATTTAACACTAAGTAAACTTTAATTTTTCCTTCTACTCAGACATTGTATTGTGTGTTACAGTAATTGGACTTGTTCTTTGCATCACTTGGTAAACAAGCAAATGTTAAGCCAATTTTAATGGAAATTCCCCATTAAGATTAGGAGCTCTGATAAATGAGCTTTAGCATTTTGTGACTGAATAGGAAAAAGGGTTACTGTCTTCAGAAGTCTAGCCACTCTGACAGGAGGTGAATGCCCCTAGGCTGGAAAGCAGAGTCAAGGTTGTGATGGCTTCTTAGCTGGAAGGGCACCCACCTATTCTCCACTGCAGCCTTCATGCCATTCAAATGAAACAAGCCCTCAAAGTGAGAGTCCTTTCGCATCTACTTTCTGGAACTTGAGAATCATTACCTTATGATGTCCATCCAAAAGTGTGATGGAGAAATTAATAACGCAGAGGCCCCTATGGCACATCAGCAGTGTTGCTTGTTTGTGAGGCATTAAACATGAGATATGAACCCCTGGATATTACTGCTTCACAGAAAGAGAAAAAATGTTCTGAAGTTTTCCTTTTTTTTTTTCTTCTTTTTTTTTTTTCTTCCCCCCACCCCCCTTCCTCTGCCATACTGAGTAACTGGCTTCTAGTCTGATAGTGTTTTAGGTGACTAGAATAACAGTCTGTCTCTTTCCACAGTGGCTGCAGACAATCTGGCAGCAATCACTGTTACTTTTTAATATTTCTGGTTATTTTGAGATATCCTCCAAATGTCTCAAAGAAGGCTTGGAACACTGAAGGGGAAAAAGCATTTTTTTATTCTTTTTTTTTTTTTTAGGAATAGCAGCATCAGGAGGAAAATGAAATTCAACATGCCACTATTTGTTTTTGCAGTGGTCATCACCCTGATTGCCAGCTCTGACAATATTTTCACAGAAAGGGTAACGAAATAGATGGTATTTGTTCTTTATAATAACTCTTTCAGTAGAATGTCAGGACCTGCATCTAAATGAATATATTCACATTTTCATGTTCCCATTTTTTATTTAAAGCTTCCCCTCCCAACTTTGTAAAACTACTTCATACAGACTTGGTAAGTTAAAATTAGGGTTCATGTAGTGGATAATGTCACATTTGAAAGCTAATCTGTAGAGACCTAGCTGCGTGAACCTGTAAAAGCTCGATCTGATTTTTTTTACGTATTAAGTGTTTGTTTAGTTTAAATATGTCTGTATCTTTTTTGAGCAGTCTGAGCAATTTGCATGCTATGCAGCAGTCATCTTCTATACTTTATTAAATATCTGTCAATTATAAATATCAAGGTTTTACATTAATGTCAAGATAGTACATCAAAAATTCATGGAATATGTGACTTTTTTCAAGGGTATTTAATACTTAATGCATTTGTGTCATTTTTCTTTCTAGATATATTGACAGGTTTTATTAAGTGTTTGTTAGGGAGATTTCATTTTTACCAAGGGACTATAAAGAGAAGCTGCATACTAAATCAAATTCTTAATCAGAATATTGTTCTTTTTTGTGTGTCTTCAGATTCTTGCAATCTATAGGGTTTTTAAGTTACATAGTAAAATAGACCAAATCAGAAATCTAACATGATCAAATATGCTGACGTATCTTAACTTTTAAAGAGCTACTAGAATATTGTACCACAGAATGTTATAAATATGGTAATTACATATGCTGGGATTTTATTCTGCCCTGTGTCTTTTAAGACCATATATTTTGTCCTTTATTGTAATTTACTAGCGGTTTTGTGTGAATTACATCTGGATGGTGTCCACATAGGGGCACTCCCGAAGTTTCACAGATTTACAAACGGGGAGGGTGACAGACCCTTTGGCAGCATCCAGGATCTTTGCCCTATGGGTTGGGCGTTCAGGTTGGCTGTTAGAGGAGGCTGCCTGTGTGAAATGAACAATTGATCTCCCTGCAATCCACTGATCTGAGACACGTTTCCTACAGAGAGGAAAATGACAATATGTATGTATCTTGCATCCTATGGTTATTTGCGCCAAGTTCGGGTCGAGGCTGTAGGCTGGTGCTCCCGGAGCGGGGTGTGGGCTGGAACTGGACACCAGGGCTGGAGCAGTCGCTTCTTGGCTGTTGAGCCCCCGCTGTGTGCGGTGCCTTTTCACTCCAGCGCATTATGACCATGGTCATTCCTACCCTTGGAAAAACGGAGTGTTCCGCTGACAGCTGCTGTTCGAGGGGCAGGAGAGAGCAGAGGGGACAGACGGGGTGTTTGTGTTCCCGGGGTCCCTCTGCTGCGATGAGCTGGTCGGGCCGGGGGGTTGCCCTCGCTGCAGGTGGCGGCACAGCGCGGGCCGTGACCGTGGCCGTGGCCGTGACAGTGGCCGTGGCCGTGGCCGTGGCCGGGGCCGTGCCGTGGCCGTGAGGCCGCGCTGCCGTTCGCGCCTCGCCCCGGGGCCGGAGCGGGAGCGCGGAGCGGAGCGCG
>VYZR01074850.1:5382-24494 GCA_013400675.1 Oxylabes madagascariensis | reverse complement strand
GTAAGCTAAATGTTACACTGGTTATGGAATATTGTTTAACGTTCTGTTTGGGTCATATATACAGTGTAGGTATCCTTACCCTTAACCTTTACTTCTACCATAAATTGCTATTCAAGCCAGTCACACAGTCTTCAGAGTCATGTCCCTTTCATAGCTTAAAAAAATAAACACAGGTATATATATCACACCAATTGTTCTTTATGGTGTGTGTCTAATCATTTTTATATCATGGTTGTAAGTGATGGAAGATAATCTAAAAACATAAAGATGGTAGCATCTTTCAAAGACAGTAATTTTTAAAACTAGGGAATATTTTTCCTCTCCCATCTGCAAACTTCCCTTCCTCAAAATGAAACCAATTCTTAAGTTCAGTGCAAACAGAGCACTTCCTGCTTCATTCCTAATCTTTCTGGTAAGAAGGTTTAAACAGATACAACTCACCCTTTACTAAGGTAGTGATCATGGTGACTCATTAAAGGAAGAAGTCCAAAAGTTGTGTGGGATCACCACAACTGCTGCCAGTCTAGTGGAAGAAATCTGCCTTTCAGTTTGTGTAGGACAAGATTTGCTCAAGTGCTTTCTCCGCGTTAAAAGATTTTCCTTTGTGTATAATACTGATGATTTAGAAGAAGCTGTGTCAGCACTGATTTATACATTGACAGCTAAGGATAATAAGATATGGGCAAACATACAGCTCACCCTTTTACAGATTAACCTGCAGACTGCATTAGGCAAATTTGATGGCATTAAAAGATTTTTCCAATTTGTCTGGAAACAATTTCTCTTTTGTATTGTGTCAAGGGTAACATTTCATGCCATTGTAGTAATTTAAATAGCTTTGATAAATTGTTTGAGAGGTTAGAGAATTGTACTGTATATATATTTTACCTCTTTAAAATAAAAAGGCTATTAGCTTAATTGTTAAAGGAAATTCATTACTAAAAATTGAAGAAGCCTTAGAAAGTAGACCTAAATATTCCAACACTGCAGCACTGGTGTTTTAACATTGCACCAAAATGATTAAAGATCATATTCAGCAACTGATAGTTTGCATTTAGCTTTTAATACACAGAAACACAGGCACTGTTACAATTATGACAGTATTTTATTCCCTTGTAGTAGTAATTCAGATGAAACTAGAAGAACTTTACAGAAGTTGGTGCATTACATTCAGCAGTGGGTGTGATGATTTATTAATAAAGTAAAATGTTATCATGGATTCAGAAGAATCACAGAAAATACTTTAGCAAAAGTATCATTAGCCCTGATAACTAGTATATAATTGAAAACAGAAGGGCAGAGTTCATTTGTATTTTTGTTCATTTTCTTAGTATTGGTCACACACATTTACTCATATATATTATTTGACACTGACAAGCTACCCTCTTAGAGAAGTTTTTAAAGTGAGGTTTTTTATCATCTTTGCTTTGCAAGTCATGCCCTGAAATTCCTAAGACAATTCAGTATTTATAGGGAAAGCTTTTATCAGTAGAGAAAGTGTGATTTTATATTTGCATGATTGTTAATTTAAGCAGACATTTTTAATTGGGCTATATGTGCTGTATCAATGTTTTGAATTAAAAAGGTAATAATCATCTTCAGAGAAACTAATCTAAATTTTTCATAACTTAATGCTTAAGGATTAATAATGTATGGGATGGATTGCTGAGTTTCATGTCTAAAATTCAAGTGGTCCATTACAACATACTATCTGCATATAATTGCAGACAGCACAAAGTCTGTAGAAAAACAGATACCGAAGGTTACAGCAGAAACACTACTTTCATTTGAAGCAGAACTAAAGGAGATAAGTAAACAGGTCTGTAAATGCCTCGGACACTGTTATTTCCACATGTAGACATATTCCAGGAGGTAATTACTCTAAATCCCCTGCATACCCGGGGGTAACACCTCCCACCTGCTCCAGGCACGCACACACGCAGGGAGACCCCTAAAACTGGTGTCTGTCCCTGGTTCCTGCCGTGGTGGGTGGAATTAACATGCAGCTGGGCTGCTCTGATAAATGGATTCTGTTAGGTCACCGAGGGGATGCGTGTGACATTAAGTGATTTACCGTCCTTTACCTTAATGAAATTGTTTCAGCAAGATGACGCTGAGAGCTTTTAATGGATAGCTTTTCTTGATGTAATGAAATTGCATTCCTTTGGCATTTAATATAAGGTGCAGTTATTATTTACTGGAGCTTTCCCAGCGCTGCTGTTTTGCGCAGACAGTTGAGAACAAAAAGGGATTTCTGTGGCAGCGTGCAGGCCAGCGCCGTGTGACAGCCTGGAGCAGGCAGCGATGGCCAGAGCCTTTCCCTTCGCCCGGCCTGCCTCTGCCACCCCTTCGGGAGGCTGCCCTTGCACCTCGCCTTGCCAGCACGCCTCTCCCTTACAAATGCCTTCCTAATCTGTTTAACAGGCAACTGGATTACAACCAGATCAGCTGTATTGAAGATGGGGCATTTAGGGCTCTGCGTGACCTGGAAGTGCTGTAAGTATTCCTTCTATCTCTTACTTGTAGCGAGAGCTCAGTGTCTGGGGAGTACTAATGTAGCAGCTTATCTGCAAGCTGCAGCCTGGTGTCAGGATGGTCTAGTGAAAAGATGTCTTAAAATAATCCACTGCGATGTGCTATAAAATGGTAAGAAGATATGGAGAGGCATAGATACTCCTCTACTCTCCAAGACAGCCATTAAACGTAAAAATAATAAAAAAAGCCATTGGCAGATACTGTAAGAAAAGAATGTATTTCATTTTTAAAAGGGAGAGGGCAGCAGTATTAATAAACCAAATTAATTTTGTAAATTATCCATTGCTGTTGATGTGCTGAGCATTTTCAGAATTGCTTTTGTTGTATATTCAACATCAATTTGATCTTTCAGACTCTGTGAGGAACAATATGCTATATCTATTTGAATACCTGGATGTTTTCAAAGAGGCACTTTCTAGCAAACACTAGTGGTGTATATTAAGATGTTTAACATGTCCATGTTAATAGCTTCTTTTTAGAACATTTTATGTGCATAAATACATTTATATGCCTAGGAGAATATCCTTTTTTGCGTCACTGAAGATTATTATTGCAACACTTTCTTTCCATACTTTTTTTTCCCACTTTTCTTCTTGTGGCTATCAGTGAGGTTAAAGGTAACAAAATATCATCTGAGAATAGTTACTATAATGAGCAAAGTGCCTTAATTGCAAACAATCTGAGGCACAGGACACATTCCTGAAGTATTTGCTCTGTCAGTAAAAATGACACATTTTATTTGGATTTTCTTCATTAAGAGAAGTGAAAGAATTTGTGTATCAGTGAGTTACTTCACGGTAATTTGAATCGCACCTGATAAATCACAACTTGAGGAGGGCGAGGATATGGCTTTTATTGTGTTTGGGGTGTTTGTTTTCGTTTAAAATATTCTGAAGAACAGAAGCTTCTCTGGCAATAGATATTGTCTGCATGTCTAAGAAACCAAAGAGTATGTGAGTAGCTGGTGATAAAAGTTTTTTACTATTAAACACTAGTTGGTTTTACTTATGAGTGAATGCAACTTGCAGCCAAATTTGATATTATTTTTTTATTTTGCAATCACAGAATAGCAAGCCTATTGTTAACTCTCTGGTATAAAGCCATGTAAAATATAGTGTAGGTTCAATACTACATCTAATTGTTAAGTTGATTAGTTGTCTGTCAGTAAATGTGATATTCTCTGAGATTTTTATGTTTAGAAGTCTTATATGTGACAGAATATTTTTTCCAGTGATGTCTTAATCTGCTTATTATGGTTATGGTTTTGGGTTTTTTTGTGAATCTGAGTGTTTCTTTACAAGTGCGAGGGTTAAATGTTTATTAAAAAAAAAATCAAATTTTCTGCATTTTTTATTGCTTGCAATTTTAGTGTTCTTAAAGCGTCATCCTTGCAGTTCAGATCAGGGGTACAATTTTTACATTGATTTCAAGAAGTGGAAAAAAGAGGAAAGAAACCTATAAAATAATAGTCTGCTGAAAAGTACGTAGTTAGAATTTTTGTGAATGGATGTGCATAGTCTATTAGCATTGTTCAAATACATGACTAAATGTTTGCTGTCTTGAATTATGTGATAAAAATGATGTAAAGATTCAGGACATTTTAAGAAATTGAGATAGATATTTCAAACACTACTGAAGATTTTGTATCTAATTAAGCTTCCTTTACAATATGGCTTAAAGAATGAAAGCTGTGTAGATCAGACAGTACTGTATATGCACTGAGTAGCAAATAAGACTATGCATATTTTTTCCATTTGAAGTCAATTATTCTAAATGAGCAGAGAAGGTGGATATTACTTCAAACTTCAAGTTTGAGGTAAAGCTTTTAAATAGATTGTAATGCTGTTTAGTAACAGTTTGAAGTGCTTACCAAAGTAACAAATGTTATATCTCGGTTAAATAATTGTAGAATTTTAGACCCTGTTAGTGTTAAAGATACAAAATAGCCTGAATATTCCTCCCCATGAATTTCTATGAAATGTTAGTTTTCCTTTTTCTTTTTTTTTTTTTTTTTAAGGGAAATCTGCTGTATTTGGGAAACAGACTATGGGAAAAATATAATGCTGACATGTTAAAAAGGGAAGTATCTACAAAATCAAAAAAATCAGTCATCACAGTCTTTGCTATAGTATGTAACAATTAGGTAAAAGTACTGAGCCAAGTTTTTTTGATTACCTCTCTGAAACAAAATTAAGCATTTTTTATCATTACAGAGAAATAGCTATAACAATAATTTAATTCCATATGTATCCCTCACATCTATTCCTGTATCTAATTTTTTTTACCCTGAAAAAATAAATTAATAGCTCATATATACAAAATAGCAAGGCAAAAATTGGAAATTAAAATCTTTGTAGGTTCACCTTCTCTTAACAGTTATGGAAATGTTGGCTGATTTCCCTTCCCTTCATTGAAAAGATATGATTTTAAAATCTTGTAAGAAGTTATGCAGGAAGAACTGTGGGAGCCATCATTTACCATGTGGACATTGTAAAAAAAACTCTGTCATAATTTACTGACATTTATTCACTAAGACACCTTTTGTGTACCTAGTACATTGGCCATTTTTTGTTGGTTTATTTTTGTGTTGTTTTGAAAGGGGGCACGATCCCTCTATTTAGTTGTTGTGGGTTTTTTTCTTTTTTTCTATTATTCGTCTCTCTGTTCACGTATCCCCAAGAACACACAGGGGAGATCCCTTATGCACAGCAAAGGGAAGATTTAGTACATGGAATGAGTAAGCACACAAAGATAAAATGCTGCACATTGCACCAGTAATTAATTTCTTGGTTAATGTGGAGATATATAGCCTGATCCTGGTTTGGGTGCTGTGATTTTGCCTTTCTGTGTTTCAAGATCAGATAGTACTGAAAAATGTGTTCAAAATAGGTACAAATTATAGTTTGTGCTTAAAGAAAATCCAAAAGGAAAAAGGAAAATACTTTCTCTTTCAAAAAGGAGAAAAGCTTTTTTCAGTGGGGTTTATTATTTATTACTGTTCTAGTTACAGAGCTCGTTATCCATTCTGCTCAGATGAGTAATCTCTAAGTCAAATCTGTAAATTCTATTGCTTGCTTCCTTTTTTTTTGGACTCAAGCTTGTTTGCATTTTATTTGCAGCCTAAAGACAATATTTAACCGCAAGTTAATTCATAAAATGTCTGTATCTTTACAAACTACATGTACTAAGTATAATGGGCCTATGTAGCCAAGAACTAGCTAAGATTTTTTTCTAGTCACTATCTCAATTTCCCAGCACCTTGTCTAAAATTTAAATTACTAGTTTGCTAAAGTGTTATAATTCCTGACTCCTATCATATTGGAAACTCCACTATTGTTCATCCAGCTCTGGATCATCTATAGTAACTCATTCCATATAAAACCTAAGCACAGCCCAGAGTTAATCTTTTCTAAAATTCCTGGAAAAAAGCCATTCAGCTCTTGTATCATCTGTCAAAAATCACACTCTCAGAAGGCAGAATGAGAAATCAGAATCCTAGAACCAAGATATTTTCTCCAAGGACACTATTTTACTTCAGGATGTCAAGTTTGACTTGAATGCCATAGATGTTATTATTGTGCATGGAAGTTCTTTTTAAGTGAATTATAGGCTACTGCGATTTCTTGCTTAGGATTGGAAATGGTAAAACCATGGTATTTTGTTGGGAATTCAACAGGGAGGAAAAATATAACTAAAAGCAGGGAGTTTTTTCCTGATACCCATCCCTAAAAACAGTACACCATGGCTTTCATCAGCTGTGCCTTTTTTAAATGTGACAAAACTCTTAAGATGTTAATATGCTTCTTCTTGGCTTTGCAGCACTCTCAACAATAACAACATCACTCGACTATCCGTGGCAAGTTTCAACCATATGCCCAAACTCAGAACATTGTGAGTAGTCCCACTGAAACTGGCTGCCATTTTTATCAGTCCAGTGTTTTATTTTTACCCCTATTAAGTTTTGTCAGGGATCTATAAATATATATACAGGCAAAGCAAACATAAGCTCAAATAAAAAATATTGATGTCTCATGAGGTTGATGAGTGTGAAGTCTGTGTGTGTGTCTGTGTAAGCCAATTCTGAAAGGTAAACCTAACAAGTGACCCCAAAGCTATACTTGGGGCTCAGGAGATAAAGAAGTTGTATATTTTGCCATCAAATTTTTTAAGATATGAAATTAATAAGTCTATAGAAACAGTTTCATGGCCTCTTCCCAAATGGGATTTCCATAGTGCTGTATTCAGTCACAGAAAAGCTTCACCTTCTAACCAAAAAAAGATGAGGACGGGGGAATTCTTCTTATGTGTTACAGCTATATAGAGAAATAAATTGATGTTTTTTGAAAGTTAAAAATTTGTTTTACTTTGAGCTATTGAGTGGGTCACATTTCATTTAGGAACATTGGAGATTCTTTGCTTGACTGTCAGATGTGATAAATGGGAAATCTTTATGCTTTTATTACTGTACTGCTAGCAGACCTAATTAAACTAAACTGGCTTGCCAACATTCTTTGTAACATAAAATTATAGCATCATCCGGTAGTGCTATTATAATTAAAGTTGTGTCAGCATTTACAATAAGGTCCCCATTTTTAGAGGTTATGACTTTGACAGAGGAACACTTCAGGCTTCTAAAACAAAGCACAGTGAAAAGACCATGTATTCAAGTCATATGGGCTGGAATTATGTTTTGGTATATTTATACTGACTACAAATAAATCTAGATTTTGTTGACTGGCAAAACCGGGTTTAGTCCAGACACTCACTTTTAAACAGATTTTCCAGTGAAGTGGGAATTAAGAATGAATGGAATCTTTCTATCAGAGCTCAAGAGTTAGTGTTAAGCAATTAGTTTTGCAAAAAACCTGTCTAGTTTCTTTTACCCGTGTTGAGTTGCACAACTGTTCTGAAATCAGTAGGACTATTCACCTGGGTTAACATATGACTTGTAACTGAAGACACTTCACACAGGTGAGCAGTTCTGTTGATTTCATAACAGAATTGCAGCTATTCTTGCTTGGACAAATACAAGAGTACTTAAATAGGGCTGACCATGGGCATTTGGTCACCTCAGGTGGATTTTGATAGAATTTCATTCTGTTCTTTCAGGCCCAAGTCTTGAAAATGTGCAATCTGTACTTTTTTTGAACTTTCACATACAGTTTCTGTTTTGAAACATAAAATAGAGGTAATCAATCAAATTAGCAATATTTGCATTTTCTTTGGTTAGGATATTTCATTTTCTGAAAATATATTTTACAAACAAAATAAACTGGACACACAGAGTCCTGGATTATAGCTGTAACATCCCATTTGAGTCAGATTATGCTTGTATAACTAAATTGATTTCAGTGGCATTACTTCTGATTTGCAATGGTCTTCATGCCTACAGCTGCCCACAGATCGCACTGAATGAGTGTGCTGTATTGTGAGCTGTATTTGCAAAGCACCCACCCAAGAATTAGAACAGGAAAAATACATTGCCTTTAATTTCTAGTCATTTATGGGGGGGAAAAGTGTCGGTTTATATTTTAGTTTATGTTGGTTACACATTTCATGTTGCTTTGCAGATTTATTTTCTAATGGATTAGTTACTTTTTTTCTACATCCTGAATTTCCTGCACTTCCTTTCCAGTTATTTAGTTAGGATTGAGCACATCAGCTAAAAAGGACCAAAATGGCATGTCCCTGTTATGGATGATTCTGAGTAACAATTGGATTTATAGCTGTGGACATCCTTTTCGGTAGTTTAAGAAAATGTAAGAGCCAGAGAAGAGTAATTTACCTAATTTAGTGAATACATTTGTCTGGTATTTTATCAATGGCAGAGTGCTTTTTGCTACTTGGCAAGGAGCCATAGTCTTGTGTCAGACCACATCAACAAAGAGACAACTTTCTTAATTCCATCACTTGTTTCCATTTGGTCTTTTAATTAATTTCAGGCATTGCTTCAAATGTAGATCCCTAGCAGCCAAAAGCAGCTAATCCCACTTTCTGCTATTAAACAACTAGAGAGGAAATCAGAAAAGAGATGTGAAAGAAGGTGCTTTATGTTGAGTTATTACTCTATCTTGTTCAGCAGAAAATGAGCATGACCTGTTAAAGGGATCTTTCAGGCTGTTTCTATAGAGACTAATAATGGCCAGACTTACAGAGATATCTAATTGGAAACAAAATCTTTTATTAACCCTTTATTTCTGACATTAGGGTATTACCACTCTAGGGCAATCTTATTGGGGTATTTCTGCCTTATTCACTACTTATGGAGACCTGGACTAAAGATTCCCATGTCATCTTTCAAGCTTTTGTATATTTGCTTCTTTCTTTTAGACAAGAAACAGAAAACTACAGAAAAGTTAATTTACTAGGAAACCTTCTTTTCTCTTCCAGTCAATTAGACCACAAATAAAAAGTAATTTTGCTGCTTGTGTAGTTTTATTTATTAACTTGCAACTCCCAGACATTCAACGAACGATGTAAAAAGTTAACGGTTTTATTAGCAATTTTATTAATAAATTGGCATAGTAGCTTGCTGAAGGGAGGGCTGCGTGAACCGTTGGCTTTTCTGTTTGTTCTTGCTAACTGGGGGCTGTTGCCGTGTCTCGTTCCACGCAGCCGCCTCCACTCCAACAACCTGTACTGCGACTGCCACCTGGCCTGGCTGTCGGACTGGCTGCGGCAGCGGCCGCGCGTGGGGCTCTACACGCAGTGCATGGGGCCCTCGCACCTGCGCGGGCACAACGTGGCCGAGGTGCAGAAGCGCGAGTTTGTCTGCAGCGGTAAGAGAATCGGGCTGGCTCGGCCCCTCCTGCCCTGAGCCACCCCTGCTGACACCCCAGGGCTGGCTGCTGCTGCTGCACGCTGGCTTTCTTTAGCTTTGGCATGATCCAAGCATGAATGCTTGTTAAGAAAAACCTGATTTTTGTATTGGTGTTTGTGGGGGTGCTCGTGTCCTTGCAAATTTTGTGTAAATATTGCATTCACATAGATTTTATAGCCTTCTGAAAGTATAATTGTGGGGGAGACATACAGGAAATGAAATAAAAGGTGTACTGATTGAGAACATAAACCCGTTAGTAATAAGGAATTTATTTTTTAAACTTTACAGGTATATACTTGTTATTTTCTGACTTTTAAATACTACTCTGAATCCCTAAGTAACTTTCTGAATTTTCATTGTTATGCTTTAATGCATAAGGTTATTTTTTGATGTGAAATAATGAAATGACTAACAGTTCATTACTAATCGCATTTTCTCTATTCGATTTTTTTCCTTTATTTGTGTCTTCTAGATGAGGAAGAAGGCAAGTTTATCTTTCTTATATAAATATTTTTACACTCATATTGAAAATTTTCTGTAAATTTTGTCTACTGTTTCAAGTTTTGCCAAGAACATTAAAAACCAGCTGCAATATTGCTGTCTTTTCAGTGGTCCAGCAGGGTTTCTCCTACTGGTTGATTTTCTGCAAACCCCCAGAAGCCTACTGCCAAATATGCCAAAATTTGCACACATCTCTGTTTCTAAAAGAGTTTTACAGAGAGCACAATGTTCTGTCCTTATTAAATAGCCTCTGGCATCGAAGTGTAAGGCATTGTCATCTTCATACGGCAAATGCTAACAGTATTCTTGCCACTAATTCTGCCTTTATGTACATTTAAAAGGGCTCCTAACAAGATCATTTCTTATATCTTTAATGTAAATGTTATGGCTGCAAAACCTGGGTGTCGAGAACAGTTTTATAACTTCATCATTATAATGCTGATTATTAGCAAGGGGAATAAGCATGTTTTCTCTCTGAATCACTGTATTTTTGTTCAATTAAGGTAGGTAAAACATTTCCTTACTGGTAGTATAAAAAGAATAGTGTGTGTTATTCTTGTTTGTACATTAGTAACACAAACATAAATGTGAAATCCAATTATTATATTGTAAAATTTTGTCTCATAGAATCATAGAATGGTTTGGCTTGGAAGAAGCCTTAAAGATCATCTTCCAATTCTCCTGCCATGGGCAGGGACACCTTCCACCAGACTAAGTTGCTCAAAGCCCCATCCAACCTGGCCTCAAAATCTTTTCAGCAATTTAGAGCTTGGACAGTTGTTATATGAAGTTTTAAGTGGGAACAGCACTGGCTGCGGCTTACATTATCAGTGTACCCTTCCTATATTAATATATGACATCAAATATTGTGAGAGAGATCTTAAGTGAAACTGTGGTTTCATAGTCAAGAAGTTGTTTCTTTTTTTCCTTGAGAATAGCAAAACAGGCTCTAGATTTTTCTAACATAATGAAAAAAGAAAGTAAAGGGTGTCGTGCCTTTCTCATCCCTTTATGTCTTTCTGTATCATTACGAAACAGCTGTACTGCATCACTAAATTGACAGTGCATTAATGTGTTATAAAATGTGCAGTCTATCTATTTGCAGGAAAATATAATGAGGTTTTTAATTTCTAAAACATACCTAAATATGAAATGATTAAGTTTAAATACAATTAAAATTTTTGACTTTAACATACAACACTAAGAAATCAGGGGGCAACTCATGTAAACCAGCCACCTGAGTTAGTAAGAATGGCAGATTGACAGAGGAAGGAAGTCAGCTGAGCTAAAACACAGTGAGAGATGTGAAGTCAAAACTTTTATGTATTTTTGTGTGACTGAATGAAAATGTCATGAAATGAATAAAAACTCCAGAATTCTCTATGAGTAATACATAACTGAAGGACCATATTCAGCTAAATATTTGCAGAACAGAACAAAACTGGCAGGTCACATTCAGTGCTCATAGCAAAGTTTATTCATTTTTTAATACTATACAACATTCTGAAAACTAAATAAATCAGTAATTAGTTTTTAATAGCATACAAGAAATAAAATATATCTGAAAAATGGATCACAGTCTTCTTAAAAGTGATGATTTTGAATGGCTGTGGATAAAGAAGTTGAAAAATTATGTAGTGCTGTCACAATAGTTGAGCCTTTGTCTTTCATCTCTCTGGGTTGTATCAGCATGTTAGTATTAACTGTGTGCTTAAATAAATGCAGTTTGAAAGTACTGATAGGCTACAATGTTTATTTTAGAAGTCCTGCCTTAAATTTTTCAAGTAGGTGTAAAATGTTGTGCTTTCCTTTGCAGGTCACCAGTCCTTTATGGCTCCATCCTGCAGTGTCTTGCACTGCCCTACTGCCTGCACCTGTAGTAACAACATCGTGGACTGCCGTGGGAAAGGCCTTACTGAGATCCCAACAAACCTTCCAGAAACCATTACTGAAATGTGCGTAATCTGACTTTTTTTTGCATTAACTTACAGAAAACATTGTTTTCCTATCTACTAGTTTTTGTTATTTGCATAAATTAGTCCTTTATATAGGGTAGGAATTTTGGTATATACCTTCAACCTCAGATATAAAAATGAATATGCAGGTGTATGAAAACATTTTATGCTATCTCATGAGTTATTTTTGTGTGTGCTACTCATATTTCATGAGTAAACTGCATTCTAAATTGGTTTATAAAGAGTTTGGGAATCCTTGCTCTTCTACAAGTGTATGGTTTTTCACTGCAGACTCTAAAGCCTGTTGCCTTCAGGGTCACTTTCTGTGCTGGTTTGGCCTGAGATGGGTTTAGTTTTCTTCACAGTAGCTTGTATGAGGCCATATTTTGGATTTGAAAATAGTGTTGATAAAACAGAGATATTTTCTGTACTGCTGAGCAGTGCTTACACAGAACCAAGGCCTTTTCTGCTCCTCACCCAACTCCACCAGAGGAGGCCGGAGAGCAAAATGAGTCTGGAGGGGACCCAGCTGGGACAGCTGACCCCAACTGACCTGATATTCCATACCCTGTGGCATCATGCTCAGCATACACAGATGGGGGAGGAACAAAAACGGTGAGAGGTTCAGTGTTGGTGTTTGTCTTCCCAAGTCACTGCTGTACATCACAGAGCCCTGATCTCCTGGAGATGGCTGAACACCTGCCTGCCCTTGGGAAGTGGTGAATGAATTCTGTACTTCGCTTTCCTTTTTTTGCATGCAGCTTTTGCTGTACCTGTTAAACTGCCTTTGTCTTAGCCCATGAGTTTTCACAGTTTTAACCTTCTGATTCTCTCCCCATCCTATTGTGGGGGCAGTGAGTGAGCAGCTTTGTGAGGTATCCTCAGAGGGTAATCTGAGAAGGCAAGAGTAAAATGTAGTCATTACGTTAATAGCTCCTACCTTCTTTGTACCGAAGAACATGAACACTGGTAGTGTCCCATGACATGTCACGCAAAAATACTACCATGTCCTGACTGTAGAGCACAGTCATAGCAAGGATGCTGTAGGGCACACAATCTCCAAAAGCAACGTGGCTGAGGGATTGTGTGGCACAGTGGGAAAGTTACTGCTGCGTTGTCATCTGTGCAGATGAGCAACAAAAGCAAAAGGTGAGCTTGCTGACAAGGTGGGCAGGGGCATAGCAACATGAACATCTTTGTTTTTCTGGCATCAACAGGAGCAGTGTTTTGGGAGGGAATCTGGGAGTTCCCTTCAGGGAAATAGTGGGAAAGTAGCTGTGATGACAGCCTGATAAGTGAGGTCTGACTAGAAGTAAATGAGTCAGAATAAAAAGATTTTTAGTATTTTGATGATACAAGATGATCTTGAATGTTTAAAACTAGGGCTCCACAATGAGATTTTAATTGGCTTGTTGATATCTGACCTGTGGTTTTGAACCTTACAGGGTTGGAACTACTGTGGTTTCTTCTTAGGATGTGAATAATAATCACATCTGTCAGTTCATAATTACTGTTGTTAATACCAACCTGGGTGACCCTACATGATCCAATACAGTCATTCAGCTGTATAATACAAACACTTCTACCTTTCACCACTCTCAGAAAAATCCCTCTTGCTTGCAAATAAAGTGACTCTTTCATAAAATCCATTCACAGTGGCCAGGAAGGCTGCACAGAACATTATTCTTTATTTAATGAGCTGTATACCAAAGTTTTTACTTGCGTAAGTGCATCTATATGCATAGAAGAAAAATATTGCAAGAAAGAAGTAGGGAGTATGTGTCAAATATTTCTCACTATGTTTCTGGTGTTAACCACTGGATTACAGACACTGAAGTTTCCACTATATTTTTCTTAGACATGTAAGAAATGGTCTTGAGTTTTAAGCATGGGATACTGTGTTCTTCAGCAGTTTATTGTCCTGGAGAGTAAAAGTAACTATGTAATAACACCTTCAGTATTTGACTAAGCATTTAACAGATTGCAAACTGATGCTCAATGTTTCCTGCTAGGCTAGACATCATTCAGTTTCCAGAGTGAGGTTTTTTTCCTCATTCTGAGATCTATAATTCATTAAAATATGGTGATATATGTGTGCTTATATACGTATGTACAGTGCATATAGTTCGTACTGATACAGTGTAAATTATCTGTTATCTGTGTGTTGTATCTGGTTCCTAGGTTCTAGCTAAATAAAATGCAGATCACAATATTTTGCTCAGGAGGTGTAAGAGGAGATAGAACATTAGAAAATCAAATTTTAGTAATCATTTTGTATTAAACAGATGCACACCAATGAATGTTGGTGTGGTGACAGAACTGAACTTCAGTCATAGATTTTGAGTAACTCAAAAGAATACGATACAAGATACGATTTGAACCATTGGTAGGCTGACCTTATCCTAGAGAGAATAACACTTTCCTACTGAGTGGAAGGTAAGGAGAGAAATGAAGGCAGGAAGGAAGGAAGGAAGGAAATGCTCTGAGATTGAGGGATAAACTGAGTGGAAGAATTAGAGCAAAGGATCAGGTATTTGCTGAGAATCACAGGATTGTTTCTGCTTCCTTGTCAATATGTTGAAGAGGAGTTAAAGTTTTGAAAAATACATTTTGCTGGTTATATGGAGAAAGCTTTAAGCTATACCTATTGCTTTAATGTGAAGAAAACAATTAGTGATAGTTGTCTTATGTTTCTCATGGATGGGAGGTGTATTTAGCTTAATAGCATCAAAGAGAATGATAGAGAGAAGAGGTTGGAAAGTGAGTGGTTTATGGAGTTAAAAAGGTTTTATCAATAAAGAGGGTGAGGGAAATCTGAGACTGGATCAAATAAACACTCCACCCTGGCCAGTGACCCACATCAGTTGTCCCTGAAGAGCATTTTGGAAACAGAAATGTACAACTTCAGAAAAAAAATGCCATTAGCACAAATATTTTCTTTGCTCCCAATAAGTGTTGGGGTTGCTCTGAAACTTGAAAATTTGCAAAGCTTTTGGGGAAAAAAGGGTTTTCTTTTAAATATCCAATCTGCTTTAAACCCTACTATGTTTACATCTTCATGTTAAGATAATAAATTTTGGGGGAGGGAGTTATGCTCAAACTCTTCGAGTTTAAAATAGTTTTTTAAAATTTCATTGATGTTCCCTTGTCTTTGTAGAGAGAAGGAAAATGCAGTCACATACATAATTTGCGGTCACCTTCTGTTTTGCATGCCGTCTTCATTCATCTCTTCTCTGAACTAATGTTCCAACTCCATTCAATATTTTTGGATGACAAAATCTTCCATGTCTTAACTAATCTCATCTTATTTCTCTGAATTACTTTTTTTATAACTTTTTTCATCTTCAATGACCAGAGTTGAATACAATATTCCAGATGACAGTGAATCATCAGGTTTTTATTAACAGAATTTTAGTTTTCTTTCATTTGCCTTTTGCAACCTAATAATCACTTGCGTTATTTAACTGCCAGTACATGTTGCACCATGTTTTAACTTGAACTAGCCCTGCAGAGTCCTAGGCCTCTTTTTTTTTAGCTGTTATGATTTTGTCACGAACAAGAAGTTGGTAAATGTAATCCTATTATTGCATCCATAGACATTTCTAACATTGAATCAGGTTGTGTGTCACGTTTTAAAAGCTGGTCTGTGAAAGACTTCAGTCCTCTCTGCTTTTAACTAAATTTAACTTGCAGGAAGATTGTGACATTCCAGTATTGTTATCATACAATAAGTCTTTTAAAGCTTCATTTTTTAAAGAAGTCCTCTGCAACTGTTGCTTATAACAACCCCTTGAGATTAGATTGAAAAGAATGATTGTGTCCCACAAAATAAGCTGTTTCTTTCACTTATTTCTTAGGCGATAATGTTGTCAGTATGCCAAGCTGGTAGCTGACAGTAAACACTTGAAGAGATGAGCCCATGCTGTCACGGCAGCGTTAGGAATGCTGGGGAGCTGCTGAGCACGAGGCAGAGGGTGCAGCGAGTGCTGTGCTTCCACCATCGCTGCACAGTCCCCACACACATGGATGGCTTCATTACCTTAATCACTGTTGTGAGCACGTGCTTTGGCAGGAGCTCCCCAGTTCTCAGCGAGAGGGGGAAAGAGAAATGTGCTGGCTCCCTGTTGTTTTCTGACGGATGTACAGGCTTTAACAGCCAAATTATTATTTATTCTCTCATCTTTATAATACTACCAGATTCTTGTGCACACTGCAAGAAAGTTAACTTTATACTTCTAATTTACCTGCACCAGATATTGTCCAATCTTTTCAGTACTTTTCCTTTTTTGCCGATCTTTTTCTACATTTTTATTTGAACATTTCCTACTTTATTGTTAGGGACATTAGAAAAATCCACAATACTTTCAAATTCCCTTACTCTGAACATGTTTCTCTGCCCTCTGTCCCCTGTTTATGAGCTGTGTTTGAGGAATCCAGTGCTGGAGTACCACCATCCTGTCATATTGTGCTTCAGACAACTTCATGGTACACACACACCTCTGGTGCTTGCATCTTTCCATCCTGTTGCCTTTTCTTTAGTGTCTCTCATATCAATAATGTTTTCCTGTGAAGCTGACATTAAACTTTGTTGTCAACCCTCCTTTATAGAGGTGTTTAAAATCTGACAACTTATTTTTGTGGGATTTTGGTTTTGCACCCATTTCTGCCTCTTACTTATTTGTTCTTATATGGAGAGCAGGTTATTTTTAATAAGAATATAATCCATATTCACTTTTAACAGCTCTATAATTCCACATTTTTTTTCTTGATGTTCTTTTGAAGTTTGTCTTCAAGACATGCTCATGGTTTTGTGATATTTTGCCAAGATCTCTGTCCATTGCTGCTGTATTTTCTCCCTGTGGAAACCTTGACCTCAATCAACTCCTCAGTACCCTATGAAACACTGATTTCTTAACTTTCTGTGAAAAAAAAATTGTCTGATCTGTTTCTGCACAAGAATACTTGGAATTCTTTACCTTGTCAGTCTGTTTGGGACAATGTATAAAACCAAGCAGTATTAATGTTGCTTTCTCTATCCTTTTGATAAGTATAAAGAAATCACAGGTTTAAAGTGTATATTCCATTTTGATAATTGTATGCTTCTTTTTTTTTTTCCCTCAGAGTTTGGTAAATTAACTTGTATCTAAATAGTGTGTTAAAAAAAGAACCCTTTAAATGGAATATTGAATTTCTTAAGTATTATACATTGGCAGTTTCCATTGAGTAAAATTTTGCACGTTGAAGCTCTGAGTTAGCTCTCTGTGGCAAAGTACAAGAAAAGGCTTTCTGTTTAGTCTAATACTGGTGTTGTGGCTTTACATTGCCTTGATAGCTCTACTGTTTTGAAATGCTGTTTTAAGACATTAGGAACTGTCTTCTCAGGCTGATGGCTACTGCCTCTGTAGCAGAGCTGGCAAGGAGAGCACGTGTTTGCACTGCACTGCAGCCTCTCTGTCTCTGAGTTTGGTGTGAGAGCCTAAACTACTGAGAAAAATAGTTAGCACTGGAAGCTGAAGTGGTTGAGGAACGAGCAGGCGATCTGTGATGGTGGGAGCAGGAGGAGGCAGAGCCAGTTGCCAAAATGCTGTTTCATTCCAGTGTAGTTGGATTTACTGGTGACTGTCAGGGTGCTGCTGATTTTGTCATACTCCCTGCCTGACTTCTCAGCTGGTGCAGAAGTCAGTTGGCTGAAAGCAGCAATCCCCTCTGCACGAAGGCAGTCAGCAGGCAGTGTATTGTCTGCCGAGTGCCTCTTGGGAAGATGCCTTCAGAAACAGGACTGCTTATCTCCAAGTAGCTGCCAGTGAAAATGGAAGGAGTATAAAACCTATGGTGTCCTCTATTTTTCCCTTCTGTTTGATAAAGCTTGGAGAAAAATTAAGTATTCAGCATCTCAGTAAATGTAATTCTTAATCTGTATTGACCAAGTACAATTGTATCTGTGCCAGTTACACCCTTTCTCCAGAAATAATCCCCACTTTATTATCTAAACTCACAGATAGCCAAATAAGAATACCTAAACTTTTCTTTTCAGGATTTATCTAATCAATGTGATAATATTTAAGGAAAAAATAATTCATATTCCATATGTATTCAAAAAAAAATTTGGTTGAGCACCAAAACTCCTCCACCTATGAATCTACAGAAAGCACAAATATTAAAAGGATGCACAGATATACCTCTGCCTCTGGTTCAAATGAATAGATTTCATACCATGAGTAACCTGCAGGAAATATTTTGGGAACTTAAAAAAATTTCCCATAGACCTGTTATTTTAATGTCTGTATTGTAACATTGTGAGGCAAAATACAGTGCCCATAAATAATATCAATGCTCTTTCAGCTTTTGTTATTTAGTATACCTTACTTTTGCCTCTTTTCATCGACTTAAGCAAAGCATGATACATTATACATTAATTCATCTCAAACATCATAGTTTGAGTTGGTTTAGATTTCTTTTTTAAACCTCTCTCCTTTTACAGAATTTTTTAGGAGGTGCCCTTTCATTGGCATGTTCAATCTGTTACACTTAACCAACTTAAGTGGCCTCACGTACCTAGTACTTTCCTCCTTTGTCATGCAGTTCATGTGTTAAAGGCATTAAATGTCATTAAGGTTCAAAACTATTACTTTAATTGGTGCTAGAAATTATAGCCTTTCTAATGGCAATAGCATTTATCAGCCTCTATGCCAGCATTCCTTCCACATTTTAGTTTTTCATCAGTGTTAATCTCTTTTTGCTTGGTTTAATTTCCAGATTCACCTTCTGAAAATTCTTTGAGAATGATCGGCAGAAGTAATTCTGGTTGCCTTAGAATAGACACTTTTTTTTTTTTGGCACGTGTTCAAACAGACTGTGAGAAACCCTACAAATAGCAACCCAGCAGCAATCCTATTAATCGTACTGGTACCTCATCCCAGAATGGTGTGACAGGCCCTTATTTCAAAAGAGGCCAAAAAGCCATTAATGAGCTAGACCCACCTTCAAGAAAATGCTGCTTTTATATTCTTCTGATTTTCTTTTCTCTTCCATGGCTTGAACCTGTCAAAGTGGTTCTAAAACTTCTTTCTTTACCGTAATATTATGCATAAATGAAAATAAATAGCACTGCAATAAGTGTTTCTAAGGGGTGGCAGAGGGGGAAGCGTGGGAAGGAGTATCTGCAATGATGACCATAAATTTGTACAAATGATGATTATTTAAGCAAAAAGAGCATGGAATTGAATTGATTGTTCCTTCACTTTTTTATATTAAAAAAATATTACTCAAAGGAAGGACTTTATTAAATTCTTCTTTTTCAG
>VYZR01074849.1:0-10474 GCA_013400675.1 Oxylabes madagascariensis | reverse complement strand
TTTTTTAATTCTGTTGAGAAGGCACATTTTAAATTCTCAGCAGGATTTTTCTTTATGGTACTCCAGAGTCACAGCCACAGATAAAATAAACACTGAATCTTCAGTTTCTAAGTTATCAGCAATCTTTGGTATCTTATTTTCCTTTTCTCCCTGATGATGTACAAATCTATAAAAGGGGCTTTTCCTGATTTTTCACTTATAATATTTCACCAGTGGTTGCTACTGCTTTTGACCACTTGCTCCATCCTTGCATGTGAGACAGTTTTCTGTGAGGGTATTGCTTTGAATGTCAACTGGATGTTGACATCCCTCTGGTACTGACAGAGCTGGACTTACAACCACAATCTGTCTCAGTAATGACATGTATCAGTTTCAGGAGAGTCCTTCAACTGGGCAATTTTTGCATCTTCCTGTCACCTCACATATGTGGCTTGCAGCTGTGCCAAGGGGAGTTAAGTTCAGCAAACCACATGTTGAACTTCATCCTAGTTTATTTGGAGAAGTGGTTTCTGGGTGTTCTTGTGTCTCACTCTGCTTTCCTGATTAAGTCTTCCTCTTGAAATTCTATTTAGGATGCAAGTGATACTCTATTGCATGTGTTCTTGAATATTTTTCCATCATTAATTTTCAGTTTTATCCAATACCAGGCCTGTTGCTGAAAAATTCAATGCCTAGAGATGTAAAATAAGTGAATGTCAAGGTTTCAATAGAAATTTATAGCATAAATTCTTGAATTGACCTTTTTTTTTTTTTTTCCTGGCAAGAAAAGATGACATTAGGTAGGAGTAGGATTAGGGAGTTAGGGTTCTGGCTTACTTGATGCATGGAAGACAAGAATTTCAGAACTTCCCAGATTTTATTATCCTCCAGTCTATCATTTGTCATTTCAAATGGATCAGCGTCCTGTTTATGGTGCAGTTTTGCTCCATTATTGCGAGAACAGCATGAGTCAATACAAGTTCAAGCAGATAAGCAACACTTCAGTAGTGTCAGCAGACAAAACCAGCAAGTTCTGCTTGTGCCAGTCCAAGGCTTGGCTCAGTGCTGCTGGTTCCAGCCTCTTGCTGCCCTGATAAACCAGACTGACCCTTTTCATGGGTATTTAACATGCTGCCAATGTCCAAAAATTACCAAAGCACCGGCTTCCATCAAAATTTTATCACCAGAAAATAACTGTTTTGTTACCTATGGAAAGATTACAGGTTAAAGAATGGACTACCCTTAGTTGTGGTCTTGCCTTTGCTATGTGGAGTAATTTTCTAGTTTCTTGTAGTTTTATTTCCAATTGCAGTGGAATTAAAAGTGGGTTAAAAAAAAAAAAAGGCACTTTTGTTTTCTGATGATTACAGTATAACCATTGCATAATTCTCTAAAACTTCCCCTGGAGTAAATGGTGCTGTTGCTGTGAGGCAAATGTGTCTCATACTCTGGAGTGAACCTTCAAATATCCAGCACAGGAGAGCCCCAATAACCTCATAGAGCAGGGAGGAGGAAAACTGGGAAGATAAATCCTTGGGTTGCCCATGCTGATGGCCTCTATCTTCTGCATGCCTTGCAAAATGGTGAACTCTGTGCATCCTTTTTTCTAAATGACAAAAGAATCAGACCCTTTAATCCTCTTTCTCTAATTACCTTACATCTGTACCTTGCTTGATTTCAGTCTTAATGCAGCAAAGCTTTTTAAGCATGTTAAATAGTTTTCCTTAATCAAATCCTTGGGTTCTAAGTCAAATACTCCCAGAGGCCTTCCTTTTTCTGGTTTGGACTGAGTTTCCACATTTCCAGACAGAAGCAAAACATGGTAAAGTTTTTGCCTCCTTGGCATGAGTCACAGAAACCTCTTATCAGTGTCTGAAAGCATCTGGGCTCTTTTTTTCTAAGTAGTGGCAATAAAATTGGTCTGATATGTAGGTACAGCCAGGACAGGCCTTTCCACAGGGCTCAGGAGCTGCTGCTCACGCTGCTAAGCGTGCTCCAGGGTGAGCAGCAGGCATGCAGCTGTGTCCCCTGCCCACCCCCAGGGCTCTCCACACCCCCCTGCCTATGAACTGGCAGCACCTCAGCATTTGCAGCCACCTCTCTTTCTCCCTCTTCCAGGGCAAAGGGCTTGGAATCTGACTGTGGGCTTTTAGGGTTTTTTCACGCCACTTCAAATCTGCTGCAGGAAGTTGATTTGCTGTCTTACCACCCCAAGTTTGTTCCCACCATCCTCCTGTGACTGTACCAGCAAGTGGTAGCCCCTCTCCTGTTCTGCAGCACCTCCATTTATATTTGGTGCCAGGCTGGGTTCTGATGGACTTATGTGGTACAGTTAGTTCTCACTGCAGGCAAGTGTCAAGAACATTTAGCCTGTTCTGCCCTTGTGTATGACCCTCCCATGCCCCTACCCTTCCTCATCATCTCTTTCCCTGGTCTCCTTCTCCAGCTAATTTGCTCCTAGGACTTGCACGCATCCACACACAGGAATCCCAGACAGGATGCACGGGACTCCTGGCACTTGCAAACAGTTCTTGTGTTGTCTCTGCACTAAGCAACATTTCTCCACCTTCATCTCTGTCCTCTCTACTGAGGCTGCAGGGCAGAGATCCCTTCTCTCTTTTCAAAGATGATTGTGGTTTTGGCTGAGCCCTGCAGGCTTCTGCACGATACAGAGTGATGTTTGGTCTAATTTAGTTAACTGTCAGTATTCTCTTGATGTGATGCAGTCTACGCTGAAATTTTTGTGTTGCTATTGGCAAAAAACCTGGTGGTACTGAAGAGCAGCCCCATACCTGTTAAGAGGGGTAGTTCAGGCAATGTTGAAGAGTGTGTCATGATGTGCAGCATATTCCTTCTACGGTAAAGCTGGACAATTTATACACCTATAGATCCCCCTCTATGAGAGTCTGTGTGCTTTTAAACGGAGATTTATGATTCTGCTCAGGTTTTATAGAATTGTATGGGTGTTGTCCGTGTTTAAAATTTTATTGGTCATCTTCATTGTGACAGAAAATTGAGTTTTGCTTTTATTGGTGTATAATGGTGGCTGGTATATGTCACATCACTCACAGTAAAAAAAAAAAAAAAAAGAAAAAAAAAACCCTATCAAAAAACAAAGTCTGCTTTAAAGCAGGAGACTCTGCTGTATTTCATCTTTCCACTGCCCCAAGGAAATAGCTTAACATTGCTTTACTGCTTTTGAAAGAAAAAATGTTCTGGCTGGATTTGGAACTGGACAGTTGTATCCTTATTTCACATTAAAGAAGCTAAACTAAGGAAGAGCTGCTTCCATGCTTGTCACAAATCTGTGGCAGGGAGCCATGGGTTACGAAGTGCAGATGAATACTGAGAAAGTCTCTCTCTAATAAAAAAGTGTGGAACCAATTTCACCACCTCTTTGTCCGTAGAATGGTTTGTGGGCATACAAGACAAAAGGCATCCTGAGATAATTGATACAGGTGGAAAGAGCACCAGGAGCGACAGTGGCATGGAAGACATGCCTCACATCAGAGATATGGTACATACCCAGATTTTCAGGCTGCAGCTCCAGAGAGCAATTCTTATTTCTCCCCTCATGTTCAGATTCCCTTGTTCACTTTGGGTCCTGTTGTGCTGAAGCTGAGAGCAAAGTCCTGGCTGAGGGCCACAGGGCAGGTTTCCCCAGCCATTGGCCTCTGGGGTTGAAAGGAAGGGGTGGCTTTTTGCCACTGATATCCTCTTTTCTAGGACGCAGCAGGTACTCTGGAAGCCAGGCAGGTTTGGGTTACCCATATCTTTGTGGTATTTAACATGCCAGCTCTGCATCTCAGCTGGAAATTTGAAGTGTAACTGTGATATTATCATAATCATCACAGGTAAATGGACTCTTGGCTCAGTAGAGGTTTCCTCTTGGGTTTGGCCACTGGCATCCCCTGCGTGTGTTCTGTTGCCATAATCTTGCCTGAGCACATCACAAGTGCCCAGAGTTTATTTTTGGGATTCATCAAACACATCATTAAATTACTTCAGCAGGTTAATTGAAGGAGCTACATGAGTTCAGGCAATGAGCATGAGTTAGGATGAGCTGAGTGCTAATCCCCTCGGTGTGCTCTGAAAGCTCCTCTCAAAATCAATAAGTACGCAGTTATTTTCCCATTTTAAATAAATACTGCCACAAAGAACCCTGTCCTTGCAGGTGTGGTGCTTCTTGGGCAGTTGTGTGAAGCTATCTTTTGGAGGAGGACACAAAAGGGCAAACAATAAACCCAAAGGAAAACACTTTTATAGAGCAAGTCAGATTTAAATCAAGCAGGGTGTGGAGGAAATGATGCCTGGTTAGTGTACTTTAATTAATCCACTTTAGGTTTGCATCACTAATTAATCTCTTTTTATGGTCCACATTACTGCATGCAACTGCATATTTCTAATGTGATAGCTTGTCCTAACTGCTAGCATATCCTTGTAAAATAAATAAGCAGTCCTTTCTGCCTGCAGTTGTTCCCTATGGATTTCCAGAGAAACCTGCCAGTGCCTCTCCTGAAATGCAGAGTAGCTGTGGTGGGAGACAGGAGCCTCTGCATGACCAGAAATAACTTTTAAGAGCAATAACTGGAGCTTCTGGCTGTTTGAAGGATGTGATCCAATAACATCCCTGAGCAAAAGACTTGGTCTGGGGAATTTTACCTCTTTTTAAAATCACCCCTCTCTGATGACCAGTATTTGTGGCAGAGTCAGTGTAAGATGACCAGGGCAGAGGATGTGTGATGGCTCTCACCATGGATGGAGACACCACAATGCAAGTGAGAGTGAACATGGAAAGGCCAGAACTGACTCTTCTCTTGGATGTTGCTATGATAAAATCCATCTCCCTGCAGTCAAGTGTTTGCACAGCCCTAGAAGAACCCAGGGCTGGACAAAGTGCTTTAAAGTTGATTCATTTGCTTTGAAAACAAAACCCTTTGGAGGTCTTGCTTCAGCTGCAAATCTATTGGGTGTCTCTTCTTGCACTCCCAGCTGTGGTATCTGGTGTGAGGTGCAGAAGCAGACTCAGTCTGTAAGCACTGCGATAATCTAACGTCCAAAAGTAAAGGCTCTGATGATCACACATCACTTTAAGCCTACTCTGTCTCCATGCCAGCAGATGAATGGGACTGTGGCTGGCTGATTGTTGGATTAAAAGACTCTGACACCCAATATTTTATCAAGAGGGGAGGAATGAGATGGATCAGTCTGGGTAATCTGAATGCTGTGTTTAACTGAGCAGTAGGAAAAAGAAGGCTTCCATGTTTCTGACAGGGTCTTAAGGAGGCTTTGCAGATCCTGAGGAATCATTGATATCTGGCTGGAGAGAAGCTGAGAAAAATTAATTGCTGCTGTGTGAAGAGAGGCCCTTTCACTGCCAGTGCTGTGCGGCATGCTGCCTCTGGGAAAGAGAGAGTGAAGAGGGAAACAAAGCATGCGAGTGAGATGCATGACAAATTAAACCTCTGGATAACCCCATGTCAGTAAATCACTTGCCTCAAACACCAGTACTTCATTCTTCAACGTGCCATGAAATCATGTAAAAGCAGGGCTTTGCATCCTGTGTGTTTGAAGCTGAAGCTTTGCTTAAATGCAGAAAACTCTGGATCTTGGGAAAACTCTGCATGGCCATTCCATACCACAGGGTGTACCTGAAAGTGGTGTTGGAGTCAAAACATCTCATGGTTAAGGTGGAAGTGAGGAAATATCTATGCTGTGGTATTTAGGTACATGGAAATTTAGGCATGTTTTCTTGAATCTCCACAGAAAATCAAACCAAGCTTCATCCAGCTTCAGTTCTGTACATTTGTGGCAAGCTGGGACCTTTCTGTGCAATGTAAGGTTCCTTTCCAAACCCTCATACTTGAAAGAAATCGTTTAATTGTACAAAACTCTCTTTAGTTACAAAATAACTAAGAGAACTATTGCTATACAGTGACTAAGGGCAATGCAGCATTCCCAATTAAATTATATATGCGCTGGAATTGGGCCAGAAAGAGCACTTTGGGCAATCTTTCCTCTGCCTCCCTGTGCTGTCCCCACTGCACAGCCCCCCAGAGAGCCCAGACCAGATGCTGCCCACGTGTTTGGATGGATTTGCTCCTTTGCAGTTCCTTTGGTAGGCAGGGCAGAAGTGGAGAGGATCTCTGTGTGTGCACGTGTATTTTCAGGCACATGAAGGAATTCGGTGTCTTTGCTATTGCTGTTTTATTAGAGAACTTAAAACTCAATGACGAGCTCTCAAATGGGCTCAAAAATGGAAATTCTTCCACCTCTTGCGTCTTTTTTGTGAGTGGTTGCTCAGAAGTCCTGTGATTAAGGCAGTAAAACGTGGCTCCCAGCTGAAGCTGAACTGTGGTGTAATACTGCTGCAGACTCCTGGATGTTGCTGCATGGGAACACAGTTCTAGGTAATTGCCTGTGTTTCCCAAATGGTGTTAAATTTCAAATCGAGATGCAAATTCTGGTAATGCCCACTGTCCTTCAGGCTCCAACAGAATCACTGACTCCAGCCAGTTGTGGCCACACATGAAAGAGAATCGTGCAAATAGCTGTGTTATGTGTTGCCTCTTCAGGAAACGTTGACGTTTGGGTGTGTTTGTGATGCTGGCAGGAAGGAGAAGGGGTGAAGTGGGTGGGCAGAGTGTTGGGCAGCTGCCCCTGCACAACTGACTGCACTCAAGTGTGACCCATTGTAGGCAAGGGGAGTTAAGCAGAGGGATATTCCCACTGTGAGTTCAAGGAAACTGTGATTTGGGTTTGCTTTATTTCAGCGTGAAAATTTGGTTGTAAACTGGATAAAGTGCACTTTGTGTTTTACCAGTAGCATCCCTGAATCTGCAGGGACAAGGCAAACAGGAGAAAAATGAGAATACAAAGGGCTCTCTCTTCACAGAGGTTGTAGATCAGCAGTAAATAAGTGCAGACTGTTTTGGAGGGTTTGCTTTTGTGCACCAGAGGCAAGCTCTCATCCCTGGATGTCCCTGCCAGGCTGTAAGCTGAGAGCTCAGAGCTGCTTCTCCAGAGAGTCCTCAAGCATCCTCCCACCAGGAGTAGCTGGTTGTGGCTGTGGTTGGAGAGCTCTGAGACTCCTGACCTTCAGCTCAGCTCTGGGATTTGATCTCCTCTCTGTTGTGGAAGAAGCTTTGTCTGGTTTGTTTTACTCAGTCAGTATGGAAACGTGCACATCTCTTTTTTCCAGCCTGAGACTGTTCTCATCTTTAAGCCTTGGTAACCAAATGAGATATTGCTCACTAGTTCTGAGAGCTGTTTGTTAGTCAAGAAAAAAAAAATCTCCTTTTTCTCTTGTAGCAGAGAAAGTTAATTGTAGTAACAACTCGGTTTACACTACCTTGTTTAAAGAAAAATCTAATAAATGTTTAACACATTAACAAAGTCAATACACGCTCCAGCAGCAGTGCATCTGTGTTTCCTGTGCTCTTTTTTTAAGTTTGGCATACAAAGTACCATTTAAATACCATGGTGAAAAGGGCAAGCATTCGATTTAATGCCTTTGAAATAATTCTGGAATTAAATCCTGGGCAATATATCTCAGTCGAGCAGTGTTGCATGTAGCCACATGCAGCTAATGAGCCATCAAAGGCAATGCTTTAAATCCCCATGCATACAGTACACAGATCCTTTATTTCTGCTGTCATAACACAAAGGATGAGCCTTGATTCTAAATCAAACACAGGTAAAAGCAAAAAAAAACGGGGGGAAACAGAACAAGAGGGAAAAGGAGGGAGTAACTTCGTGGCTAATTGGAAAGAAATTTGAAACAATGGGGGTTTCTTTCAACACCATTAATCACCTCTGCTGGAACATCCTTCGCAACCCAAGCTTTTCTTGTCCCTGTTGCTATTTTCCCTCTTTAACATGGTACAGAATGTACATAGTCGTTGTTGTTCTTGAAAGCCATTTCTCTGGCACTGTGGTGGCAGGGCTCAGAGTACAGGCCTGTCACAGAGCCCTTTGGGCTTGGCAGGGCCAGGGTTTTCTGTCTTCATCTGGTGCCCTGAACTCACCAGTGAGGACACGGCTGCTCCTGCCCCGAGCAGGGGGAAGGATGCTGATGTTTTCTGCACAGCACAGCTGAGACACCAAGGATGTAATGCTATGAATGTAAGAATCTGGAATGGGAGGTGAGGGGAGGAGGATATTTGTGTACAGTCAAGCCATGGGTTCTGCCAGCACTTCCCCTACCTCGTTTTCCCCCAGGCAAGGTAAACATGTGCAGCAGCTTTAGATCCATGCTGGTTGCCTCCAGGCTGCTTAATGGCCAGTGCAAAATGAGTGATGGCTGTTAGCCAGCTCCATAACCATGAGCACTCACCTTCCTAAATCCTTGAGATACCTGCAAGGAGGAGGAGGCTCTGCTGAGGGCTGCCCTGGGCTCCTGCTGCCCTCCAGCAGATGATCAGCACTGGAAATGTATGGAAAGACACACCAGTGACCTTGGCCACCTTGATTTTCACAGGGACTATGGGAACATCAAAGTAGGTTACTCCCACCCTGTTTTCCATTTGGTTAAGCTACTTGCCAGCAAAACAACTGAATGGGCACTCAGTGTGTATATAATTACTACTGCTACTACTACTACTACTACTGCTACTACTACTACTACTACTACTATTATTATATATTATTATTTTAAAGGTGAGAATTCACTGCACCAAAGCAGGCTGGTAGCTGTGGAGTGAGGGGCTGTGAACTCCACGTGCATCATTCCCAGTGTCTTTTCTTGGCTGGTTTATGTTTTGAACAGCTTAGTGGGGAGGGGTTTTAATGACTCATGTCAGAGATCCTTTAATTGCATGATGCTGATGGAAGCTGGAAAATGAGCAGCTGTAAGAAGCACCATTGTGTTGGTTGAAAGGGGTTTGAAGGCTCGCAGGTAGTGCTTGCCTTAAAATGCCCAGGGTGAAAAAGAGGGGAGGAGGGAAAGGGTATTATTGCTGGTACAGCTGCACCAGTGTGGCTCAGAGGAATTAACCTGCGCTGAGATGTCAGGGAGGGGATCAGTCAGAGCCCTGGAGTTGTGCTGGAATGCTGTGGCTCAGTGTCCCCATGCTGCTCCCACATGCACAAAGCCACGTGCACATGTGGATCACATCCATGTGTGGAAAGGTGTTCTTTTGCAGTATTCTCAAGTGGTGAGTGAAGAAGCCTAAGTGGGAATTTGTAACTACAATAATTCTTTCAAAAATAATTAATAATCTGGTAAGCAATAATGAAAAAATACTTAGGAGAGTGGAGGAGAGATCTGTATAAGTCCTTCAGCCTGCTTTGTTAACCAGGGTATTCCCAAGCTCTAACTGTTTATCTTTGTAATGTAAATTTTGAGCAAAATAATGTTTTTACATTCTTATTTAAATGTTATCACCAGCTCTCACTAATGGAGTGGTTAAGAGGTTATAACATTTTAGCAAGCTTTGCATTTTCTCTGGTTTTGATCCTCAGGCAATATGACTCAGATTTTCGTGAGATGCTTAACTTTCTGGCAAAAGAGGTTTGGAAAATAAATCAAGCTTTACCATTGTAATTAAAATAGCATTTTCTGCTTTAAAGCGTTTTTTTCTATGTGTTTATATAGCACATACAAATTCTGCAGGTTTTTTTTCCCATAGTGGAAATTCTATTCATGTCTTAAAAAGAAGACTGGTCTTCTGTATCCAGCATGCATTAATGTGATCAATAGAGATATTTTCCACATTCCATTGCAAATATTTATAAACTACACACCAATGCAATTTACTCAGAAATGTATTTTCTCTCACAAGGGTTTCCTGTTCGTCATGGTATTTATCCAACTGGGAAACACTGAAAAATGGGAATGTGCTAACAGAACAAGATAGAATGATACAAATCATCCTCTTTCTTCCCCTCTGTGGGAATAACGTGAATATTTATAGATCTGGAAAGCTTACAGGAGTCTGTAACAAGTAAGAGCTGAGCCATTCTTTGTGCTGATGCCATTTCTTGCTTTGACCTGAGCATCCATCAGTTAGGAGCTGTAGCACCAAGGAGACTGAATCAAATCAGTCATCTGTACTTAAGCCAAATTTGTGGGTGAGTTTTCCATTAAAATTTCAGTAGAGCAGGAACAAAGTTGCAGAGCCCCACAAGGGTAAGGCTGTTTGCAGCACATGGCAAAAAAAGACACTTGAATGGCGTTGTCCTGGGGAGGGGGAAGAAGGTGGCTGCTTGTTTTTAGACATTGCTGTGGAGTTGCCTGGGTCAAGCACAAGACCTATTTGACAGCCTTGTCTGGGGCAGCCAGCGGTGCTCCCACGTGGAATTCAGCAGTGTTCCCAGGCCTTGGAAGCCATCATCTTTTGCCAAACTGTTTTATGTGGAAGGTGGGTAGGGTTTTATGAGAAGTGAAAGCATGCTGATAACACAAAAGGGGAGGTTCCAGTGAGCTCCTCTCGCTTATTGAAGCCAACTGATGGAGCGGGGAAAGGAGGAGGGTTAACACAATCCAGTGGGAAAG
>VYZR01074845.1:28230-38582 GCA_013400675.1 Oxylabes madagascariensis | reverse complement strand
CTGACTCAGCTTCAGGCCATTCCCTGGGGCCCTGTCACTGGTCACCACAGAGAAGAGATCAGTGCTCCTTATTGCAGTGACCAAAACTGCACACAATATTCCAGGTCAGTCCCCTGTTATTTCAGTTAGAGAAGAGCCGACTCCCTCTAGATCTTGCCGAGTCTTTTCCATCTCTTTATTGCTGTTGACTTCCTCAGGGCAAGGAAATACTTTCTTTTCCGCCTCGGTACAACACTTAGCGAATGATTTGCATACTTTTATGGGCGGTTTGAGCCCTTGCCTGGAGATGCAGGAAAAGAGAATTGCATGGGTGTGACATGCATTGGCTCTTCAGAATGTACCTCGGGGAGGCTGTTTGGTGAGTTGGGCAATACCCTTGGAGAGGTTTGTGTGCACACTGTAAGGGTAATAAGCCTCAAAGAATGAAGGCAAAGCTGACAGTGTTTGTTACTGTTGTCTTCCTTCCTTCATTGGGGCATAAATAAGAGACAGGAAGCTCCCTCTCTGTTTATGTAGGAACTGGAAGCTTTCTCATCTGTACATTGGAATAGACTGGAGATTACTCAGGCTGTTTTCTTCACCACCTCTTTGCAATATATATATATATACATTTCTATGTATTTACTTCAGTGATGTCTTAGTCTTAAAATTTCCAGGTGTAGGTATTCCACAAGAGCCATCCAAGCAAACCTTCCTTGTGGGAGTACTGCTTTTGCTGTCGCAAGAGAGTTCTCTTGGTTTAGCTGATTTTGATAAGTGAAACAAAAATGATTACATATTGGCAAAAAGACTTTTAAGTGGATTTAACTGCATTGCACTAAAGTTCTTGTCATTATGGAAATTTCAACTTCTCTGCCAAAGGAAAAAAAAAAAGATAAAGAAAGAAAAAAAAAAAAAAAGCTGTTCCTTAACAATATTGTTATTCTGGCACAAAAAAGCCTGTCACAGGCATGCCTTAAAATTAGTTTTCCCAGATATTCACTGAATTCATGATTATCCTCTCCCACTAAACATTTCCAATTTAAGTGAAGACCAGGCTTGAAACAAGATAATGCATTCAGCAGTCCATCTGAACATTCATATATATATATGAGAACAACATCTGAACTCTGACACAGCCCTCAAACCAAAACAAATTCCTCAGGCGTTTTAGAAGTGAGAAAATTCAGCTTTGAAAATGCTGGGTTTGGTTGGGGTTTGGGGTTGTTTGTTTTTATCTGCAAGAAAGGAATCTGCTGGATTCGAGCACTAGATCAGAAGATCTTGATGCTTAAGGGTGGATCTCAATTATCCAGCCCAGGTCTATCACTAACCATAATGGTGTTTTTTGCATCGTTTCTTGAGGACATGCCCATGCAGACAATAGCTATGTGCTGGCAAGCCAAGGTCTAAATGTATCTAAATACCACATAATCGTTTAAAAAACCACACCGGGGGATGGGGAACTGGGCTGCTGTACTGCATGTACTTGGCAGATACCTGTGCACAGAGCAGTGTCATGGGAGGAGCAAAGCACGTCCTCCTGGGACATGCTGCACCTCGGAGCTGCTCCCCCGCTCTGCCGTCTCCCCTGTAATTGCCTCTTGGAGTGCTAGATGTTAACGCTACGGCCCCAGGGAATGCTGCTTTTTCAGCAGCCTGTGGAAAAGAACAAAGCGGGCAACAGGAGAGCGCCTGGAGCAAAGCATCAGGTAGACATCTCGCACTTCATCAAGGGAAAACCCAAGCTCCAAGTCAACAGATTGACCACAATTTCAGGTGCTGTTAACAAAACAGCAGAGTTCAGGTCCTGGTACACATATGTGTATCATGGAAGTAAATCTGCACTTGCCCAAAAGCAGGCAGTGCCAGAAGGAGATAGAAAAGAAGCATCAGCGTTCTGGTGAAGAGCTGATGATATCCCGCTGAACAGAGGCCGGGCTTTCAGTTTTGCCTGGAACTGTGTGATCCTAATCAGAATACGCCAGATCGTCCCCATGAACTTTCCAAAGAGCTGAGCCAAGACAAGTTTTTGTGCAATTCACTGCCCCTAACTTTAGTTTATTGAAAAGTTTAGGTGTTTGAACAGGGCCAGAACTAGTGGGGAAAAATGGGGTGTTCCAGAGTGACACCTCGCTCTAGGATCAGTGGTGGATATCAACAGAATGAGTTACTCTTTGGAGAGGTGCTCTCAAATGAGTTTGGAAATTGCACACATTCAACCCTGGCCCCTTTGTGCTGTGTTTCTCTCTCCCTCCTGTACTATGTAGACAACGACATGATGAGGCTTTTAGTATGGGATTACAACTGGAGACTCAGTTTGCCAGCTGGGTAAATCCACGAGTGGCTAATGCAGTGCATTAGAGCAGCTAGGAGAGCACAAGTGAGCTCTCAGAAGGGTGTACCACACGCACTTCTTCTTACCCATGGCAAATGGGCAGCATCCTGTCCTCAGCCTAGGGCAGCCACAGGAACTGATGCATTATAATCCACATGATCTTCCCTGGCAATAATTTGTGTTCCCATGTGCGTGGTATGTGCCTCCATTAGCTGCCAGCTCGTACTTTTGCCAATTTGATCAAACACAGGACCAATTTTTCCTAATCTGGGTGTAATCCCTCAGACAGAGCTATCACTGCCTCTGGTCTATGTGCAACTCTTATCTAGGGCAGCCAGAAGAGTGTGACAGCTGCATGATAGTCTGCCTGGTACAATGGGTGGCCCCAGGAAGAAAGGCCTTGCCACCCTGTTCCCCTCAGATGCATAGAGGGACTGCTGAGGTGCCTTGATGGTGCAGGGGAGTGCCTGGGGCAGCCTGAAGGTTATAACTCACCAGCATATCAGGGTATGTCACTTGGAGTAGCCTTGTAGTCATCTCAGCACAAGCTGAGGGCTGTAAATCCCCTTGGCCTGCAGGCCACAGCAAGGGCTGTAAATCCCCTTGGCCTGCAAAGCCCTCCAAGGCCAGAGAGGGTGGAAGAAGCCATGGAGCAGCATCCTCCCCAGACCTTGCCCTTGGCACCTGGCTCTGCCCTGCCAACACGGACTATGTGACCTGCACGCCCAGAGGAGATAAGGCAGGTCCTTCTCTGGTTCTACCTGAGCCATCAACGCTCTGCAGGAACTTTTGGAAAGGCGATGAGCTCCTGAGTGCTCTGCTCTGCAGTGGGGCCATGGCCATGCTCAGCACACGGCCACGAAGGGGTGCTGGCTTGGCAGTGTCCTGGGAGTGTGTCATACACGAGTGCCCATGGCCATTCAAACCCTCTCTTTGAACATGTGTTGAAGCTGATTAAAGTGTGAGAGCCTCTGTGTCCTCTGGTCTTTACGCAGAGTAAGCAGCAATAGAGACAACACATGCTAGGACTTTGCTCTAATTTTTACAGATCTAGTGAACTTCATCCACAGTACAGGTGGAACTGCAGGTTTATGCAGGTTCTTTCTCAATTACTGCTAGTTGAGGCTACTTTTTAAGGTCTCCTGTTTGGATTCTGAACACGTAGGCACAAATTTTTCTAAATTACATTTTGTAAAAGCCAGTGACCTTGTCAACTATGCCTGTCATCTGAGTTCTCTCTCTCACTCAGCAATTCTTTTCTTCTAATTAATTTTCTTACTTTTTTCCATGGGGTAATATTACATTGTGTTGATAAGCAGCTCTTTTCTTTTGCCCCAGAACAGTGATGAGTGCAAACAGGGAGGTTTTAAAAACATTGAGGAGAAAGATTTTCTGCAAATAGGACTTGTTGCAGAATTAAATTGTTAGAGAATTAAAATTCTGTTGCAGATAAGGAAGACTTGAAGCAAAAATCTATAGCTGATCAGTGTTTTGCTTGCTCATACCTATTTGAGTTGCTCTGGGCAGTAAGTACTGGGAATGTAACACATCCTTGGGCTAGAGCCCATCCTCACAGAACAATTTTGCTGCTGAATATGCACTTCTTAATCAGGGTAACTGCTCATCTCGAGACTATAATGATACCAATGCACTCATACCATGGACTGCAACCTACTGTTCTGGCAGTTCTCGTTTTATTTACCCACCACAAGAGCTGGAACGAAATGTATTTGTTGGTGAAGCTTATTTTTGCTGGCTTTCCATCCCAGGCTGTGGAAGATTTTGTGCAACTATCCTGTCCATTTCAAAACCTTTTTTTAATCATCCTTTCCCCCGAGTTCCATTGTCCTGAAATAGCCCTGTGTTTAAACATCAATCATGCAAATGTGCTCCGTGTTTCCCAGGGTACAAAACTCCCTCTGCAAACACAGTAGGAGAACTACTGTGAGCCTGCACCTTGTAACCACCAACTTGGCTGACTCTGGCTGGTGTAGTTGAAATTCTTGGTCTTTCCTAGATTCTTGTGCATCTCAGCTAAGATGACAACCAATTTATCTGCACATAAATTCCAGGAGTAAGGAGTACTTCTGAGTGTCAGGGATTAGGACCATACTCAGAATGTCCCAAACCCAGACTGGGGTGAGACTTGTGTGTTTCACAGCCCCTTCCCCATCTCTGTCACTCCTGCAGGACTCCAGGGGGATCCTACTTGAGGCCCTGCCCGTGTTCCTCAGGAAGACAAGAGCATTTCCTTAGTAATTCCAGGTGGTCAGGATGTTTTTTCTAACAGTGAAAGACTTGGCCATTATAAGCTATAGGAGCTATAGATGATTACCAGCAAACCTGGGGGCTCCTGCTCCCACACTGTGTCAGTCTATGACAATGTTGCCTTGTGCTGGCAGTGCTGTTTGTGCGGGTCTGGTGTAAGAGCACATCTCCAAATAAAAGACACCATGGAAAAAAAAATGGGGGATGCTTTCTGCATGTTTGTTTCAAGTGGGACCGGTTCTCCAACCTGTTTCAGTGTTTGTCCACAGCACTTGAGCCCACATAGCTGCTGGGAGAGGTGGGAAGTGCCAAGGCAGCAAAAGGAAAGGCCAGGGGATTGTGATGGTGAGACAAAGTTTTTGCCTTGCAAATGCTGATGGATGTTTTGGGAACATCCTGGCAGTCTCAGACTCCTGAATGATGAGATTACCCTCCCTCTTTCTGAGGCATTTACCTAGGGGATACACCTTTTATCACTTTGGTTTCTTCTTACCACATGGTGCTTTTCAGACAATTAAACTTCAGGCACTACTAAAATATCTGCTCTGTAGTATTTGCCTTATCACAATACTTGGCTTTGTTACTTTTGGAAAAATCTTAATGGGGGCTGGATTCTTATAAAAGTGAACCTGCTTAACAAGTGACTCCATTTCAGAGCCCAATACTATCAAACTTTTCTCTCTTATCCTGAGGCTGTACAGAAGAATTTCCCTGGTTCAGGGAAAGAAAATCTGCAACAAATCAGTGTTCAACAACCAGTGCCTTCCCAAAGCTCAAGCACTGCCAAGACAGTTTGATAACCTGCTGAAAAATGTGTCTGGTGGAGGATCTAGAGTGGGAGTGTGGGCCTTGAAAACAGGGTCCCAATCCATAATGAATTACTGTGCGCAACACTTGTCCAGAGAGCCCACACCGTGAGGTAAGGTTGCACCATGCTCTCTCTCCTTCCTTGAATAAAAAGTGCCTGCTGTAATGAGAGGCAAGTCCCTGATTCAGCAAAGCACTTAAGTGTTTTGATGAACTGGGGCCAAACTGAACATCTTGTGCAGAGCTCAGTTGTCTAGTGAACAATATCAAATATTTTATTCATGGATGCAGACTTAAATGAAAATTAAAGACATGGCTATTTAAGGCCTTAGGTGCCCAAACTCATATTGTTCATTTTTTATTATCTTAAAGTAATCATTTGTACGGGAAAAGAAGCAGCCACCTCCAGAAAATCCATCCCTGTCATGCTGGGAAGAATATTCTCAGTTCTCCCCCAGCACCCTGTCAATTTGATGGCTTATGTAGCTTGCACAGAAACTTATCACATTCAGGCTATTTCAGATCAACAAGTTCCAGCCAGTATCCTCTCTTTTCCTACCAGGAACACCGAGCTTTAGTACCCTCATTGGCTGCATAAGGTGTGGACAAGCGAGGCACAGCCTCCACAGGAGGCCAGATCAGGTATTAGATCAGGTATTGTGCCATCACCCTTACTTGGCCATCAGCCCCAGACAAGGCAGTGAGCTCCGTGCTGACCTCAGCCTCTGAGGCTGCAGCCAGCAAGGGTCCCTGTCAGGCTGCTCTTCTCACTCCAACAACCTCTTGCTGAAAGCATCTCTCCAACTCAGGGAACACCAGCCTTGGAAAATGAAGCGTTAAGGCAGGTGAACACAAACCTCAGTCTGTGAAAGCTTTCTCTGAGCAGTGTTTCACCTGAAATGCTGGATGCAGCAGCATGCTGTGGCTGAAGGCTGCCCCACAGGCAGGTGGAGAGAGCAGAGCTTGGACTTCGGCTTCTGGGTGAATCCTGACTTCAGGGTGTTTCTCCTTAGAAACATCTTTTTCTAATGAAAATTTTTCAGTAGAACATTATCTATGCCTTTGGTATGTTTGAAAACATTTCCATAGATAGTAAAATGCCAAAGAGAGCTGTTTCTAGTATGGCAACACATACTTCATTTTTTTCTCCTTGTCCACCCTACAGCAACAATCTTCAACTCCCTTTTACTTAGCAATACACCCACTTGTCCTCTCAGTTAGGCAGAAAACAGTCAAAGTATGGATTAAAACAAAAATCTGGCATTTTTCACCAGCTTGTCTATACTTAGATGGAACCACCTCCCTGCCATGGAATATAGGCAGATGCAAATGGGAAGAAAATGAGAGGAAAAAAAAAAAAGAGTACATGCAGACATTTTTGGCTAAACCTTATGCTGTCTTAGATTTATTCCCATACAACTACTAGTGCTCAAATGATTTCCAGAGCATGCATAAGTTACACGGCACTCAGTTTATCTGCTCTGGAATGGCAAAGTGCACACACAGATATACACTGTGGTTCCAGGGAGTCTAGAGATTTCAAAGGTGCTTTATCTCCCAGATAACTCACTGGCAAAGAAGGGTGAATTAATAACAGTGTTGGTAACTAAAACCGGGATGATAAGTTATGAGTATGGGCTTTAAAAAAGAAGTGTCACTTAAATGCATGTTACAGATTTGTTCGGAGCAAGATATTAATTCTTTATTTTCCTTTTTTGGTTTGTGGATTCCTAAGCATTTTTCCTGGAGCACAAATCCTTGAATTGTGTATTTCAATCTACTAGCAATGGCTTTTTTTCCTGTGCTCTCACAGCATCGCCCCCCTCCAAGTAGTCTTTGGGGATCTGTGAACCAGAAGTAAAACCCCATCTCCTAGCAGTCAGACAGGAACCATGCTCCCCTAAATCCCACACATTGATCTGATTCACTGCATGACTCTTGTAAGCCTCCATCCACCTCCTCTCTGGGAAAACACAAAAGATCCACAGTTTTTAAGTTCTCGGGCTGAGGCACTTTGAGTTCAGTACAGAGAAAGGCTGAGAGGCCAGAGTTCCCACTTACGGAAGTGCCTCGTGCACAGGAATTTTGTACAGGCATAGCACTGAGGCACTTGAAATGACGGGAATGCTGTGTACTTGTGCCCTTTGCCTCTGCAGCCCGGGACACCATCGCTCTAAAGGAAGGTGAATCTATTTATAGGCAGTGGTAGAGGCCGGAGCCCTAATTTTCATGGGGCCTTTGAGGAGCCTTTGTCATGTTTTTCAACACTATTTCAATGACTTGGAAGGCTTCAGAAAAATATTAAATACTGTCAAAAATGCAAAATGTTTGTACCCCTCAGCCAGGGGGAGGGAAAAACGTGCCGGAAGCTTAGCCAAGCCTGACGGGGTGTAGTGGATCTTGATCTTTGCTCACCCCATAGTTAGATATTGTTCCCCCGCCCCCCCCTTTAATGGAGTCACTGCCTTATCTCTTAAAGTGATCTCATAAAGGCAGGGGACAAGACAGCAGAGGGTATGAGGCCTGTAATTACAGAGGGAAGGTCAACAGAAAAACTGTTTCATACATCTTGTCTTCAATGTTTCCCCTCCGAAGGGGAGTGGTCTTCAAAAAAGCATGAACCCCTTTTGACCACTTCTCTGAACCACACCGACAGAGAACTCGTGGTGAACATATCACAGAAAGAAAAACCAGATGAGAGATGGCATTCTTTCCTATTCTGGGGACTATCCACTACTGGGATCCTAGTTTTCCCAGCAAAGGCAGCCCTAGGCTGTGGCAGCTTTGAAGGAGTAAAGAAGATTTGCTTCTCTGTGTCAAGCTACATGTAGTCTATTACTGGAAGCAGGAATATGTTTGAGAGCAAGCTGTCAAATATAGCAGCAGAAGCAAAGAGCTTTCAGACCCTTGGACTCTTGGAACCTGCTAAAGCTTTTCTGCATGCCGGCCTTTTCTCACTGTGACTGTTCTCCCATTCTGAAAATGGCCATAATAAAATTGCCTGCTGCAAAACAATCCCTGCTTCTCAAAGTAAAACCTGTGGCAGAAGGGCCTTATGATGTCCACAGCAGCAGGCATTCACATAATACCCTGCACTGCTTAACTAAGGCTCATCCTTCTCCTTTCAATGCATCCCATGCTACTTACCCTTGGAATTTGACTGCTGTGCAGCAGCCCACAACCACACCACTGTGGTTCCCCTCAGCTGCTGTCTGACGGGAAAACAAGGTATGGTTGCAGATCTGCAAAGTAACGATTCAAGATTACTCCTGGGATGACCTGGAGTGGGACACATAAGCCAAAGAGCAGGAATTTTCAGGTATCAAAGCCTGACTGGGATTTCACCTGCTGGCAGGAGTGAAGTTCCTTGTATGTTATCTCTGCTTCTCTCAGTCACCCTGCCAAGGTCTCAAAGAGTTTGTAATTGCTTGTAGATACTGAAAACAGAGCTCTCCTAGTTTTTCTTAAACTAATCTCACTGATACCTATTATGGAAAGAGAACACAAGCATTTCCAATACAGAACATTACTATCCCTGCCTGGTTTGATGTAATAAAATTTCCTTTGATCTGTACAGATTTGTTCTCCGTTTAAATCACTGACAGTGACACTGAGACACTAATCCAGGTTTATAGCACCACAGCTGCATGCTACCGTTTCGTATTATGCAGAAATGACAATGCATCAACTACCCCAAGGAAAAGGTGGGTCAAACTGATAGTGTGCCAAATCAACTACACTGGTTAGGTACAACTTCAAGGGGCAATATAGTGCAGAAGTGGTCTGGAGGTCTTCTTTTAGTGTCCTATTGATGATGCTTCTTCAATGCCACATAGAAAGAAAGCCAAGTTTGGTACGGTGTATTGCTATTAAAGGAGTGAAAACGAAACGAAGAGGTGATTTCAGCCAATGGAATTTTGACCCAGTTCCTTATGCCTATCCCCTTCTCCCCACCCACAGAGCAAGAGCCAAGCCTTTCCTCAGAAATTTCAGAAGAAAATCTCAAGGGTAAGTCATGAAAGCTATCTGAGTGTCGCCCCAGGGTCAGGTTGGTGCAGCTTGGTAGGGAGGAAGCTGTCCAGGTATCTTCTAGGTAAACCAAAAGCTTCAGCCTCCCAGTCTGTCTACACAGTGCCAGATCTAATAATGACCATGAGAGACTCCAAAATGGAGCTTATGCAGACAACTAAGAAGTGTCTCTGAAATGCTGGCCTGCTGTCTAAAATTGCATCTGATCTCACTCCTGGTTTTTGCTCTCATGTTCAGTATGTTCTGTTGCAGAAGCACCTCAGAACTGAGCGATCAAGATGTTTCGAAGTCCAGCTGGAATGGATGGAGCGTCCCCCACATCTGCAAACAGCAGATCCATCAGAAGTTCTAAAATCAGGTCTAGGAGCAGTGACAGGGCCAAGCCCCACCACTGGTGTGGTGCCTCTACACGATTGTTTAAATAAACATGATGGTTGCAGTGGCAGATCTTCCCTTAACAGACCGTGGTTCCGTGGGCAGTTCGATCAGCAAGCTCTTCGTGCAGGGTGTTTAAGGCGTGAATTCAGCTCTCTTCTCCTGTGGAAGGGTTTCAAGTCATGCTAAGCAGGGAAGTGCTGTAATTATGTTCCTCTTTCCTAAGAAAGCACGCAGCTATTTTTGGGACCCTCAGCAGGTGAAGCCTCCTGAAACACTTTCTCATTTCCAAGTTTATATAGGGTTCCAGGGCTTCTACTAACCCATCGAGAATAAAGAAAGAGCATCAGCTCATTTTCTTTGCCAGAGAATCTAGACAGAAGTAAAAGCAAAGTCAACAAAGTTCTGAAAAAAAAACAAAAACAAAAAAACCAAACCAAACAAAGTGAACAAACACACAGTCACAATTTCTGCGTCTGTCTTTCCCAGAATTTGAAGCATAAGGGAAGGATGACCATAGCCAAACTTGGTCCCCTAGCCAGGCTCCCCGAGCAGC
>VYZR01074845.1:17594-28205 GCA_013400675.1 Oxylabes madagascariensis | reverse complement strand
CCGCCCCCCGCTCCCGCCCCTCGCAGCCCCGGGGGCCGTGCCACAACGGGCTGGGCGTGGCGCCGAGCGAGGCTCTTTATGCGGCGGGAAGCCGGCGGCTGCCGGAGCTGCGCGCGGCTGCGGCGTCGGAGAGGAACGACCCGGGCGGGGGCAGAGGNACCACTGGTGTGGTGCCTCTACACGATTGTTTAAATAAACATGATGGTTGCAGTGGCAGATCTTCCCTTAACAGACCGTGGTTCCGTGGGCAGTTCGATCAGCAAGCTCTTCGTGCAGGGTGTTTAAGGCGTGAATTCAGCTCTCTTCTCCTGTGGAAGGGTTTCAAGTCATGCTAAGCAGGGAAGTGCTGTAATTATGTTCCTCTTTCCTAAGAAAGCACGCAGCTATTTTTGGGACCCTCAGCAGGTGAAGCCTCCTGAAACACTTTCTCATTTCCAAGTTTATATAGGGTTCCAGGGCTTCTACTAACCCATCGAGAATAAAGAAAGAGCATCAGCTCATTTTCTTTGCCAGAGAATCTAGACAGAAGTAAAAGCAAAGTCAACAAAGTTCTGAAAAAAAAACAAAAACAAAAAAACCAAACCAAACAAAGTGAACAAACACACAGTCACAATTTCTGCGTCTGTCTTTCCCAGAATTTGAAGCATAAGGGAAGGATGACCATAGCCAAACTTGGTCCCCTAGCCAGGCTCCCCGAGCAGCGGAGGGCACAGAAAGCTGCCCCCTAACTCTTCACCGAGTCCCGAATCACCAGGAGTAGTGTTTCCCGCAAGAGCACGCACATCTCCCGTGGAATGGAACGCGCTGGGGCTCCGGCAGCTTGGCGGCATGGCAGGGGCCATGCCCAGCAGAAAGCGTGAGGGTGGAAAGGGAGCACCGGGGGTCCTGAGCCTGACAGCGAGCGGCGGCAAAACCCGCGGGGAAGCGGCACCGGGGGGCTCGGGGCGGCCGCAGGGCCGAGCCCTCGCAGGGGCGGCNCGCTGAGCCCCGCTCCTCGCCCCCCGCCACTTGACCCGCACGCAGTCGCCCGGCACCATGGGCAAGGGGGTGAGCGTCGGGGCCGGGCCGGGGCGGGAAGTGGGAGATTCAAGGAGCCGGACCGCGGCCGCTGTCCCTTTCCCTTCGACGGCGCTGCGCTTTGTCCGTGCCGGGCCGGGGCGGCCACGTCGGGGCGGGTGCGAGGGCGGCCCGGCCGTTGGCGAGGGCGCCGCTGCCGCCGGCCCCGGCAACGTGCGAGGGCCGCCGCCCGCGGGAAGGAAGAGCCGGGCCGAGGGCGTGGCGGAGCCCGGGGCGAGGAGCCGGCGTCCCGAAGCCCCCGGCTCCTCCTGGAGGCCGTGTCTCCCCGACGAGGGGCCTCCCGCCCGCCCGCAGCCCCCGGGACCGGTGTTATCTGGTGGCCTTGCGGAGCTGGGGAGGGAGCGCGGCTGCTCCCCGGGCTCCTGAGAGTACTTTAGACTTTCCTTGAGACACGAGGGCCCGGCGTGGGGGGGCGGGAGAAGGGGAGCCGTCAGCGTTATTAGGGCTCATTTGCCTGTTGGTAGCAGTGAGGGTGTGATGGGAGATGGTGGCGGGAGGGAGGCGGGCACCCCTGAAGTCTCCTGTTCCGTTGGGGTGATAAATTCTCGCAGAAGGCTGTGCAGCGGTTTCTGCCTTGTATCAGCATTGTTTCTACCTTATAGCCCCTTATAGGGCTATAGGGAGGAGAAGTCCTTAATTCAAGTCGTATCTTTTAACTGAAGAAAAGTGTACGTGAAGGCTTTTGGAAGGAAACAGTGGTGGAAGGCTGTTGGAGGATGTTGTGCTTAAGCACCCGTGTGTGGAGCAGAAGCTCCTCTTGGCTTGCTCTGATTTTGTTTTATGTTAAAAAACTAGAGACCAGTTGCTGCGTTTTGTTGCTTGGACGTTTGTTTTTTTCCCTTCGAATGCTTCCCTGTATATCTTGTGTAGTTGGAGGTGTGTAGATTTCTGTTTGCTTTTGGTTTAGACGCATTCCAGTAAAATTCCCAGATTTCTCTGCTTCCTGAGGAGAGGGTGACCGTGCAGGGCCATGGCAGCGGTAGTAGCATGTTCCCTGCCAACAGGTGTTCCGTGCTTCCCAAGCGCTGTTCAAACATTGACTTGACTTTGTATTGTCCTCATCGGTGCAGTACAGCAGCAGCAGTGTTGACATAACTGCATGAGTAGTAGGGAGAGCTGCAAGAACATGGCTGAATGGACAGCTGCTCGGAAAAGAGGGTTGAGGAGTGTGTGTGGTGGGCTTTCAGCATTTGTTCTGTATATGGGTTTTCTTTTTCTTTTCCTAAAGCAGTCCTTCTGTTGCTTGACAGCCCAGCCTGTTGTATTTAAGTCCGGTAGGCAGCAGGCGGTGTGGACAGTAAAAGTTCATCTAGGAGATAAAACACAGAGGACAGATTGGGCAGTGTTCTGAATCTTGTTTATATCATCAGAGCAGCCTTTGGGTTGTGTGCGTATGCAGGACTGCAGCGCAAAAGGCTTCAGGGGCTTAGCCTGCCTTGGTGGGACTAATGGAAGGTACAGACGCTTTCCAAAGTAGAAAGCTGTCTTGCTCCACTTCAGGTTTCACAGGTTGCATGGATAATAAAGCATTTAGCCTGCAACTGAAGCGCCCGCCACAAGGGATAATTCAGTAGGGATAATACGGCTGCCTCATGCTTTCTGGTAGCAAGTCACAAGATTAGCCCGTTCGGCAGGGAGAATGCGTGCAGATAATTGGAGACACCCTGAAAAACGGGCACGTGAGAGAGCCAGGCAGTGAAAAAGGCAGAGCGTGGATGGAACATGGAACGGCATGTGCCTGCCCTGAGTTAGGGTGCCCAAAAAGGAAACTTCTTTCCCATCGGTGCATGGGATGGAAGAGCAAAAAAGAGCCTAAGTGTGAGAAAACAAATTTCTTCTCTCTGTGGCTGTGAGGAGAAGCTGAGTGCAGCGTCTGTTTTACTTTAAATGGTAATGGGGCAAGGGGAGGGCCGTCAGCTGCTGCTATGCAGCCCAAAAAGCAGATTATCCAACAGGGGGGTGTGTAGAGGAGGAAGGCACTCTGGATTTCATTCCCGTTCAGAGCTGACTGGACGCGGTTTGTAGACAGCAGCATGTTCCACTCCATCTCCCTCACTGCACAGGCATAGCATGGAGTCAGTGGTGTGTGCTTTGGGTCACTTCTGGACGTCAGCTCTGCCTTAAAGGCCATGGGGAGGAGACGTCCTTAATTCAGATCGTATCTTCTAACTCAAGAAAAGTGTGTGTGAAGGCTGTTGGAAACAGTAGTGAAGACTTTTTGAAGCTGGATCAAGCACCCGCTTGTGGAGCAGAAACACCTCTTGGCTAGCTTGAATTTCCTTGAACCCCAGTTAAGGATTTTTTTCCCCTGTCAGAAACTAGGAAGGTTTGTTGCATAATGGAACCAGCTGAGGGGAAATCATGCAAATCAAAGCAATCCTTATCTGGTGCAATTTAAAAAATCTTAATATATTACCTTCCCCTTCCCCCATCTTCTTCATTTCTTTATTACTATGGCTGTTTTATGGCAGTTCACTTTTTATTACTATGGCTAGAGGATAGTCCTTTTGCCAAAGAAAACCCTGCGCCTAGTCAATGCATGTTTCTGGAAAAATGAGGAAACAGGGACAGGGGTCTCTGGCAAGTGAGGTGCGCTGTACAACCCACTCTGATCCTGATTTGCTGAAAACTGCAGCTCATCCTTCACCCAGGCCTTGCCAAGGGTAGCCTTCGCCAGCTCATCTAGGGGAAAACTGTGTCCAGTCCACTCATCTTAATGTGTTTGTCAACTACTAGAGATGTCTGGAGTTACGGTGACTATTACAGGCGAAGAAGTGAGGAAGGTGACTCTTTGTCGTTGGCACAGCACCAAAAAACCCAGGATGGGCTGCTCAGCTGTGCAGCGATGACATTTGGAAAGCCTTCTCTGCTCTTGGGTCTTCTCACAACTCCAGAGCAGTAGAAATGTTTGTCCTAATACCCAGAGAGGGCTTAAGGTGTGTGGGTGGTCCTTGTTTTATCCTGATGATTAAAAGCCTGATTAGGTTTACATCTCTTCTCTTGGGAGAAGAGCTTGTCCTTTCATAATTTGGAAAGCAGCAGTCTGTGCACAATTAGCAATTACTGGTTGTTGAGTAAAAACTGCCTTGTACTGTCCTAGATGCTGAGAGTCTGATCAATTGATGCAGCTTAAATTTTTGATTCAAAATAGGAGATTGAACACAGCTCTCTGGAGTAAGAACGGTCCAAAGAAGCCATTCCATCTTTTGCTGGGATTACATGGGGTCATGGAACAGAGTTTTCAGTCCAATAGGCGGAGTTAGTTTTATGACTCATCTGGTTAATGTATTTACTGTCTCATAAGGCAGCAGGACAGTAACTTTTCTGTTTTCTCTGCGCAATTGATTATAATGACATAAGCAGTAAAACAGACCAGGCCTCCAGAGACTGCATAATTTGTTTTGGCTCTTATTTGACATTTCTTGTTGCATTAGGTGATCTTAGAACCAGGGTACTTCTGAGTTTGTCTGCTCATTTGTACCCCTCCTGTTTCCTGGTCAATCATGGCTTGTATTGAGAACATCAGCCATGAATGGCTCAATTAGTCCAGAGCGGAAAATCATCAGCTGTATCTGAAGGACAATAGGATTTTCTGGGGGATGTATAAAACTTCTTATGCTGGTGTATACAAATGTTGTGCTTAAGCCAGTGGAAAAAAAATAAATCTTGCATGGAAAAAAAAGAAGCTGCATTGTTTTTTTCTGAGGCAGTTTTGATGAGTCAGTTCTTGGGCTAAGTCAAGGAACAGGGGTGACATTTCTGATGAGATAGACCTTCCTTTGTGTTCAGGCCGTGCGATTAAATCGCGATAAGATGTGGATGTGGAGTTCCACAGGCCGCCTTCTCTTTGTACAGCAGGAAAAGAAGGAGAGAGCAGGGAAATCCTTCAGCGCCGAGGTGGGATGGAAACCTTTCCCCCTGGCAGCCCAGCCAGCACAAGCCTTTGTTGAACAGATTGGGCTCATCTTGCAGGAAGGGAGGCAATGGCCCCGGAGGCACAGAACAGGGGCAGGACTTGGACTCTGAAGTGTGTGTCAAGTTCAAATTGGAGTGATGGAGCAGGAAGTTCAGATTCTGCATGAAATGATCCTGTAACAAGAGCTGAAGCTGATTGTCGTGACTTTCCTACTTACCTTTTCAGTAAGGGTGGGATGTAGTACTAAAGCAACAGAAGGGAAAGTATTGAAAGTATTGTGCCTTTTTTTTTTTTTTTTTTTTAAGCTGAAGAATTGCTGCGCTCCTCTGTAAGATGGACTCCATTAAGACCCAAATACTTGGGTGCTTAAAGAAACAAGTAACTCTATCCACTCTTTGTTCTGACTGCAGCTGATCGCTGGGTTTTTTGAGTTTGTTTTTTTTTTAAAGCAAATCATGCTTGAACAAGGGCGATCAGCCTTTTCATGTTTGCCCACTTGTAGATTGTTTCAGCTGCAGCTGAAAAAGCTTAAGCACTCCTATATTCCTGGATTATTCACTGCCCCCAATGAGCTGAGTAACTTTATTTCTCACAGAAGTTTCAAAGAACCAGGAGGTTTTTAGATCACCTGCAAGAGCTTGCCAAGCTTTTCTTGTGGAGAAGGAGTGAAGCTGAAAGTGATGGAGTGGTAGTCAGAAAAGGCACTAGCTCCTTCACCTTCGTTAGGAATCATTTCTGTTCTCAAGCAGTAATCAAGAGGCATGTGTTTCATGCAGGGCCGTGTTTGGGCTTGTCTGCCATAGCTCCAGCAGAAGTCAAAGTTGTTTCCTTCAGAGCCTGAAGGAGAGAGATGCTTCATGGTGGATTTTGGTTAATTGCCTTGAGGCAAATTCCTGTGATGCTGGAATGCAAGGACCTTGCTGGTTTAAGTACTGTGGCTTTCACTTTTTTAAGAAGGGAAATGGGAGTTTAGGTGCAGGGAAGAGAATGTCAGGAATGCTGACAGTCTGTAGTTCTGTGTCCTTTTCCTGGATCAGTGAAGGCAAATAGCTCAGCTCTGTTCCACTTATTAAAAACTGTTTCCATTGCACAGCTCCGTAGTGGCATGCAAAGCTTGCCTTTGCTGAGCAGGACAAGGGCAGACTTCTGTGCATGTGAAATGTGTGACTATGGCGGCAGAGTGTTGCACACAGAGCTTTCTCAGCACAGTAAAAACCTGTCTAGATGCAACTGACAGATTCTTTCAGAAAAGTAGTGATATTTCTTCTTTTTCATGCAGTTTCACTTTTGGTTTCAGTTTCTACTTCTCTTAAAATAGATAATAAAAATTTCCTGTGCTAACTGCTCATCAGGACAGGTCTTGGATCCAAACAATAATTCCTGTGTCCAAATCACTCTCAGGAGTCCAGTTCATGGTTTGAGGTATTCATGCAAAGAACAAGCGAGGCAATGCCCTTGAAACAGTTTCTTAATCTTGTTAAAGATTAAGTGCTGTTTCATCTTAAAGTTCTTTTTGGGGATCTTATCAGGTGAAAATCTCATCATATAAAACTTGGCAGAGTGTAGGGATGTAATGGGTCCCACACAGAAGGGAACCGAGGGTTGCCTTTTAAGTGATGTTTATGTGCACTAAGTCATGATTTGTTTGTCCTTAGCTGCTAGGACCTTAGCTGCTTACCCCGTTATGACTAGATCTAAATCTTTGCACGATTTCATGTAGAATTAACCATAATAAAAGTGAATAAAAATCCTACTGAATAAAGAGGCTTTAAGCGAATCATCTGCTCTGTGAAGTGTAAGCAGGACTAAGCACAGATTGAATCTGCAAAAGTGTACTGCTGCTTTGTATACCATTCTTGGTGCTCAAATTGCCATAAATTGAAAGCAGATTTCTGTTGCGTAAACTGGCCAGCTAATTGGCCAAACTGAGAATGAAAGTGTTGGAACTTAGCCCCCCAATCGACCAGCCAGAGGTACCACCTCTTATTTATCTTCAGTTAATAGGCTGCTCCTCCTCACCAGAGGGTGTGGAAGGCTGGGAGGGGAGAGGAGGAGTTAATGCCTCGAAGGAAACATAAGTTGCTCTCAGGAATTGGTTTCTTCTGCTCTTCATCACTTTTTCAGCTTGAGCTGGGGCTCACATGTCAAGACTGCCGGAATAGTGTGTAGCTTGCTTTCCTCCTTGCTAGGCTTGCACAGTGTCTGGCTCTAATCTGTGTGTTGGGGATGATACTGAGCAGACTTCTCTGTTCACTAGCTCATTTTTATTATTTATTGTAGTGGCATAATTTTCATAGAATCATGTAGGTCGGAAAAGACCATTAGAATAATTGAGTCTGACCACTAACCCAGCATTGCCAAGTCCACCACTAAACCATCTCTCCAAGTGCCACATCTACACATCTTTTAAATACTGCTGGGGATGGTGACTCAACCAGTTTCCTGGGCATCCTGTTCCAGGACTTGACAGCCCTTTCCATGAAGAAATTTTTCCTAATAGCCAGTCTAAATCTCTCCTGGCACAACTGGAGGTAGTTTCCTCTTGGCCTGTCGCTTCTTGGGAGAATAAACCAGCCCCCACCTGGCTAAAGGCTCCATTCCAGGAGTTGTGGAGAGCGATAACGTCTGCCCTGAGCCTTTTCTCCAGGCTAAAAAACCCCAGCTCCCTCAGCTTCTCCTCATCAGACTTGTGCTCCTCCACACCCTTCACCAGCTCCATTGCCCTTCTCTGGACATGCTCCAGCGCTTCAGTGTTCTTGCAGTGAGGGGCCCAGAACTGGACATAGGACTTGAGGTGTGCCCTCACCAGTGCCATGCACTGCCTTGGTCCTGCTGGCCACACTATTGCTGATAAAGGCCAGGATGCCATTGGCCTTCTTGGCCGCTTGGGCACATGGAGACTCATGTGCAGCCACTGTTGACCAGCACTCCCAGGCCCTTTTACACTGGACAGCTTTCCAGCAACTCTTCCCCCAGCCTGTAGTGCTGTCTGGGGTTGTTGTGACCCAAGGGCAGGACTTGGCACTTTGCCTTATTAAACCTTGTAGTGTTGGTCTCAGTCCTTCAATCCAGCCTGTCCAGATCCCTCTGCAGAGCCTTCCTGCCCTCCAGCAGATCAGCCCTCCTGCCCAGTTTAGTATTATCCGCAAACTGACAAGAGCATGCACTCGATCCGCTTGTCTGGATCACTGATAAAGATGTTAAACAGGACTGGCCCCAATACTGAGGCCTGGAGAACCCCACTGGTGGCCAGGTGCCAGCTGGATGTAACTGTTCACCCCTACTTTCTTGCTCCAGCCCTCTAGCGGCTTTTTATCCAGCACACAGTGCACCTGTCCAAGCCACAAGCAGCCTGTTTCTCCAAGAGAATGCCGTCAGAAACAGTGTCAAAGGCTTTACTAAAGTTTAGGTAGACAACTTTAATAAACTGTAATAATTTTGTCTGCTTGGCAGTCTTGTGTGTATAGTTCATGTCTGCTGCTGTGCAATTTGACTGTAAGAGGTTTCTAATGATGCTGTGTCTTCCCTTGCAGGCTGGAAGAGACAAGTATGAGCCCACTGCTACATCAGAGCATGGCGGAAAGAAGAAGGGGAAGAAGGAGAGGGACATGGATGAGCTTAAAAAGGAAGTTGTGATGGTAAGAGTGTAGGGCACAGAAAGAGCAGCTTTAAGAATGTTTGCTATGCCCAAAGCCCTGTGCCTAATCTGACTAAAAGAGAAATGAGCTGGTGTGCTGTCAGCATGGTGTGACTGAAGGCACTGATCTACCTTTTCCTCCCCTCTGTCCCCAAGCCAGATGTGCTGTAAGTGTGTCAGCATCAAGATGAGCACACAATAGACCCTGGCAACATCACTTCTCACAAGGCACTTGACGCGGAACCTAAGTCTGTGCTTGCCTGCATTACCCATGGCACAGTATAGATGTATTTCCTCAGCCAGGCGGGTGCTCTCTGCATAGCAGCATTACAGGCTTTATTGTGCTGTCATGTGAGTGAGACTGCTGTTTTCATTCCAGCTGAGGAGCTGAGGCTGTACAGCTCCATTTACTGCTGGCCTCTGCTCAGACTGACCTCAGTAGTATTCCTTCTAATCATGTTTGAGGCTGTAGGGAGTGTCTCCCATCTCCATCTTTGAAGGCTGGATGGTGCTGTATCTGTCCATGGGCATCATCTGGCTTAGATCTGCTGTCCTTGAAGGTGATGCAGATTTTGTTGCTGTTCTGTGGATTTGAGACTGGGCTTTAACATTTTTGACCCCTCTGTTAGGAAGAGAGGATTCTAAAGATTGCTCGAGGATTACATTCTGTGTTCAGTAGTGATGTGTACTTAAAGCATCTGCTCCTCCAGTACAGCCATTTAAGTGAGGCACTGCTCTGAACCAACTCGATCCAACTGAAAAATAGCCTGGCTGTGAAAAGAAGCCTCTTTGGGGAAAGAAACACTTCCCCCAAAGTAGTGCTTAATATAGCAACACTACTTAAAAATGTGTGAAATTACAGGTTTAATCTTCTGTACATTCCTACCTTCCTTCCCAGCTCCTTTTCTTTCCACTCCTCTCTCAACCTCCCAAAAAATCCCACCCACTGAGGTTTCACAGAATCTGCTGGGGGTGTAAGGAGTGCACTGAGAGAAAGTCAAACTTTTTCAGAAAAGCTTTCAAGTACCCAAATAGTCACAAGAATGCTAAAGATGAGACTGTGCTGAACTCCAGAATGAGTTTAAAATTTCTCTTCACAGAGAGGATGAACTAGAGTCTTTCCATCTCACCGGCTGTACTGGAGGAGCAGATGCTTTAAGTACACATCACTACTGAACACAGAATGTAATCNTGGAACTGCTGAGCTCCTTTCTCAGATTCTTTTCTCTTCCAACTGTTTCTTGTCTTTCAGGATGACCACAAGCTGAGCCTTGATGAACTTCATCGTAAATATGGAACAGACTTGAGTCGGGTAGGTAGATGTTGTATTCCTTCCCTCTTTGCCCTGATCTGAAAAGAAACAGCTGCAGCTCAGAGCATTTCACAAAGGGAGATCTGGGTGGTCTGATTTTGGTATGGGTTTTTTTTTTCTTCTTTTTGTGTTTAATCTGCCCTCCTCCAGTTAAGTTTCTCAGGGTCTGGGAGAACTGTTGAATTCACAAGCACTTCTCTTTATCCTCCCACTGTACAACTTGACTGCAATACTTTGTGACTTTGCTACTAACAAGGTCACTGTTACCTGCCTCTGAGTTGTTCAAGGTCAAGTGGATTCTTGGTGTTACTTTTTTCCAGAGGAGCATGCAATGAAGACAAACGTTTGTTGTGTTGCAAAAGTAGTCTAGAGAGCTAGCACATGCCCAGAGACTTAATGATGGCTAGTAGCAGTTTAAATTTTGCCTTTTTGCAGTAAGAGGTATGCAAATGTCCTAGGCTACCTTAGGGTCCAGTGCAGAAGCACTGCAGTGGTTTTACACTTTTGTTGTGGTTTGCTTTGCTTAATGCATTTCTTGCATGATTGCAAATAGCATCAAGTCTGCTCTTTATAACAGTACAGAGATTTGCATTTTTGTGTCAAAGACATTGGCTCCTGAAAACTGAAGTTCTTGGTAGGTTGTTCTAACATGTCATCGCTTTTATGGCC
>VYZR01074837.1:3152-16735 GCA_013400675.1 Oxylabes madagascariensis | reverse complement strand
GTAAAATAGGGAATTTTAAGAGTAGTGGCAATACCAAGAATGTTCAAACCTTATCTAGAAAATTTCTCACCATTCTCAATAAGGTGGTATGTGTGACTGGTTTTAATAGCTAACAAATGTTGAGCATTCACACATCCAGAGCTCTGTCTGTGAAAGATGTGAGTGGGCAGTAGATATGAGCTGTACCACTTTGTCAGGTACAACTACTACAAACTCAAAAATTAAATCAAAAATGCATCACATCTCAAAACTGATGTGACAGATGGTAAATGAAGATCAGGGTCATGACCATCTTTGAGCAGCCTTGTCTAGTGGAAGATGTCTTTGTGCATGGCAGGCTGGTTGGCACTAAATGGTCTTTGAGGACCCTTCTAACTCAAACCATTCTATTATTCTGTGACAACCAACAAATTTTGTTGTTTCTTATGTTAATTTTCATTTCTTTCTATATAGTTGCCTAAGCACCTTCAGCAGTCTCTTTCCAGGGCATACATATTAAGAAATGAAGATATCTTGCTAAATAACACCCACATATTACCAAAAATAAGAGCATTTCCTGCAGAACTGGTAGATACATACACGCTAAGCACCACTGATCCTGTAAGGAGACTCCTCCATGTGTCAGTCATGGCTGTCCTGGGGTTTGGATTGCAGTTTAGTACATGGGATAAATTCCATGTCAAGGTTCCCATGGCTTTTACTCATCAGGGGTTGGGGCATTTGTGTCCCATCCTCAGACTGTGTTAGGCTGCTGTTTTCCATCTCTTTTCTAATGTATACACTGTGCCAGTGCAGCAGATTCTGTTAAGGGAGAAGGTGGTTTTTACCTGCAAAGGAGAGTTGTGAGTTCTTTCTGCCTCGGGAGGTAGAGATCCACATTACTGAGTACAGAAACAGCCTGCAAATGCCAGGCTCCAGTCACAGCTACCTAACAGTTATGCAATATTTTAATGTTTTGTATGTGTTTAAATGTGGTGTCTTTCTGCTTAATAAGGACAAGGACAATTAAGTGCTTTACCTGCTGGTCACTTCTGTCCTGAGAGGACTAAACCCATCTAAAGTGTGCTGAAGAACATTCTGTGGGGCAATTTGTTTTGTAAACACAGTAAAACATATTAGAAACAATTAAATGTATAAATCTGGGGCTAGATTTCAAAAAAATAAGCTGAAGTGTTGCAGTACATGGTTTTTATACAGTTAACTTGGATCCAGAGTCCAGTATAATGAAGATCTATGCCAACTTTCTGCATACATCTCTGTTCAGATTTTTTCATATGATATAGTTAGACAGGTATTACTTTACCATCTCCATTTAAGATATGAAATTCAGAGTATTATCCTAAAAAGCAGAAGTTTAAAACCCCTTTTCTCCCAATGGGACAGGGATTGCTCTTTTCAAATGCTCTGTTGTTGTCCAATCCACCAAAGGATTTAAGGCCCTCCAAAGGTTACTGGAGAAATGCCCAGATTCCAACCCCTTTTCCCAAAGATAAGAACAAGCTTAATGAACTGAACTGCTTTTCCCTTGTATGCCTGCAGATGGCCAGGACCTGTTGCATAGATCAAACTTCGCTAGTTGTCTTTTAGAGGGCTGCTGACCTTTATGGGGATGGGGCAAACAAAGTACTTCCCACTTGTCTTGGCTTCAGGCTAGGATAGAGTTAATTTATTCTCAGTAGTTGTCACAGTGCTGTGTTTTGGATTTGGAATTAGAATGGTGCTGATAACACACTGATGTTTTGGGGTTTTGCTGACTGTGTTTATGCTAAGTCAAGGACTTTTTTCTCAGCCAGTGAGGAGGTGCACAAAAGAAACTGGGAAGAAGCATATCTGGACTGGTGATCTGAACTGACAAAAAGGATATTCCACACTCCAGAATGTCATGCCTGGTATATTAACTGGAGCCTATTACTCTGAAGAGGGGCAAGTCTGGGTTAGGGAAAGGGATCTGGCATCTGTCAGTGGGTGGTGAGCAATTACATTGGGCATAANCACCTGGAGCACTGCTTCCAGAGCGGGGGTCCCTGCATGAAAAGGACATGTGTGGAGTCCCTGGAACCCCTTGGGATAATTCCCAGGGTCTTGCCTTGGAAGGATAGACCATAGAGTCTTCCCTGCCTAGCCTGAAAGAGAGAATCTTCCCCATGGTGCTTTGCACACTGTGGTCTGCCCCGGTCTCTCCCCTCCCCATGCCCCTGGTTCTCGTGGTTTGTCCTTTCCCTCTTTCCCTGTTGGTGGTGGCATCCCGGGTGGCCGGCCCCGTGTTTCCCTATAGGTCACTGACGCTTGCCCTGCCCCTTGTACTGCCCCGTGCCCTCAAGTCATTGGCCGCTGACCCCGTACAGCACATGGCCTGGTCTTTTGTCCCTGATCTACCCTTCGGTGCCTGAAATAAACCTTGCTGGAACTGATTCATACCAAGGCCCTTCTTGCCTCTCTTTGCTGAGCTAGCTGTGGCGTGTGTGGATGTGTGAGCTTGAATGCTCTGCCTGAATTCTTCCCAAGTGGCTTTTCCACAGGAGCTGCTTATTGGGATATAGGTAGCAGCTACACCATCTAAAAAGCACGTTGCTACAGACATGTACCCATTTGAACAAGTCCAGAGGAGGACACCAAGATGATCAGAGGTCTGGAGAACCTCTCCTATGAGGAAAGGCTGAGATTATTGGGATTGTTCAGCAAGGAAAAGAGAAGGCTCCAGAGTGACTGTGGAGGTCCAGTGGCTTGGCCTGGCCAGTGAGCCAACCACATCCAGGATCAACCCAAGGCCATGGAAAGCAACACCCTAGGTTCAGGGACACTCCTTATAGTTATGGAGAATTAAAGTTAGTTCAAAAGGGATAATGGAAGTTATTATGTTAATATGGGTTATGTTAGGCTCACGCCTCATTTGAGGTCTTAGTGCTGGGCTGTATTCAGGAGCATTCCTTTTACTGCGGCAGAAGAATAAAGGACCCTTGGATTTTTCACCTAACACCCGTCACCCGCTTTTTCTTCCACACCGACCAGTCACAATTATTATTTGCCTGTCCTCGCTGGTGTGGACAGAGCATGGAATAAGGCAACAGGTGACCTGACTGTGGCCATCCCACGCTTGAAGACAGCTTACAATAAAGATAGAGAAGGACTGTTTACAGGAGCATGTATTGACAGGATGAGAAGAATTGGCTTCTAGCTGACAGAGAGTGGGCCCAGATCAGATATTAGGGTGAAATTCTTTACTGTGAGGGTGGTGAGGCACTGGCACAGGTTGCCATTGCAGCTGTGAATGCCCCATTCCTGAAAGTGTTCAAGGCCAGGCTGGGTGGGACTCTGAGGAACCTGGTCTAGTGGAAGGCCCCTGGAGCTAGATGATCTTTAAGGTGCCTTCCAACCCAAATAATTCTGTGATTCTATGATTCTGTGGTTTGAATCATCTGTCCTTATCTGGATCCAAGAGAAACACAGAGTGAGGTAGTTGAGGACTACAGAAGTGGTGGACCAGTAGACCTGCATCCTCCAGCTTGCTCATTCTTGTGTTTGCCTACTGAAAGGATAAATCAAAAAGTCTGATGGCAGTCTAGTGTTACGTATTCGAGTCTGGGAAAGCCCTTCTCCTACAGATGGGGCTGCATGTGCATGTGCATGTGTGGATAAACATGACTATTAACCTATTCTGAGAGGAAGAGGTATGAGTCATATGATATTTAGCTTTTTCAAACAGTTAGATTAATGTGCCATTAAAAAAAAATCTATTGGGAATAGAATTGGGTACATAAAATGATTTTCCAGCTAGAACAGGCAGGCAGCAGATGTTATTGCTAATATCTGTCCTCTAGAAAACCCCACCTGAAGAATGACTTTTTATTGCCAAAGTCAAGATTGCTGAAGAAATCTGCATTTTCATGAGGAAGGGAGATGCTTCTTTCAGTGTGTTTTTTTCAGAAATGTGGAAAAAAGAAACACAGAAATACAGCTGTGATAAATTTTCTTTTTCCTTCTAAGTTTAAGTCTTCCTTCAGGGATTATAATGTTTATGTCCTTTCCATTGTTGCCTAAATTAGGATGCAACAAGAGTATTTATAGATGAAAGGTATATTTTTTCCACTGTGGAAGAAGGGCTGGGCAGCTTTTGTTAGCATCTGAGCTAAATGTAAAAAATAATATAAAAAATAGTATTATGTTTGCTGCCTAAGTGGCATTCATAATTTTTTGTTATATGTTACACATCTCCCTTTCTCCAGGCATAGAAATTCTCTTTCCAAAGCTCTTTCAATTGCTCTTCAGTCTTTATAGCTCTTGTGTTGCCAGCCTCTGGGCAAATGTTGATATACCATGTTGCTTTTCAGCTTTGTTTGAAAGCTTGTTAGAAGACTGAATGACCACTAATGTCTTAATTAGAGTGTAATTAGGACATGACACCTTAACCATGCTCTGAAATGAGTTTGAGACGTTTTGGTGTCTTTTTTATTTCCTTTTGTCTTTAAATATTTATCAACATTCCTTATTTACCTTTAGTTCTCTGTTGGGGCAGACATTTTTACCATTTTTATACTTGCAAATCGTAAGGAACCTTTTTATCTATATGAATTCTCTTTGTACTTGTCAGTGTAACAGAAACTGGAATTTGAACAAGTGATATCACTGCTGCATAAATAGCAGAATACATAAAAGCTGTCAGTTTGTCCGTTCACATCTCTGCAAGCTCATGGCACCAGCTTTTTGTTCCTTTAGGAGTGACTTGAGCTAATGAAAGGAAGGCAGGAACCTCTTGCCTTTCACGTGCAATGCATTTGAGGAGATCTGAGGGTGTCTCACTAAGGAAATAAACAGAAGTAATAAGAAATCATATTGAGAATTTTCTTTTGAATCTCAGCCTATAAAAATCCTATTATTCTGTTAAAACGGTGGAGGAATACATCTGATCTGGGTAGGAGGACTCACAAGCTGCAGGTTGAGATCAAGATTGAAATGCAGACTGAACCGTGGGTGGGAGCCCAAGACAAGAGGCCGTAAATTGCCAGCCTCTGGGATAACAAAGGGCATGAAGGTGGATGAGGCCAGCCAGGTGAGTGGACACAGGGACAGAGCAGGAGCTGGGAATCATTGACCTGTTGGATAACCAAGGAGATGAAGATGGGTGCTGCCAGCAAGGAAGATGGACATGGAGAGGCGGGCAGGAGTCAAAGACTCAGGAGGAAGAGCAAGACTTGCCCTTGAGTAGATTGTGAGGGTACAAAAGTCCAGGGGTTCTTCTGTTTGGGATCCTCCTCGGCGGCCCCAGCTCAAGCTGTTTCTGTGTTGCTGTGCTGTGAATAAATGGCTGTATGGAGTGAGACATCTGAGACTCTGCCAGGGGAAATGCAGGGTGGAGCCAGTGAGGAAACCTGGTCTGAGTCAGTGGGGTGGGCAGGAGTGAGCAGGGAACTGTCAGGGAATGGAGCTGCCCACGGTGGAGGGGCTTCGGTCCCGCAGTGAAAGTCTCTGACCTTGGGAGTGAGGCTGCCGGGGGCCTCGGGAATGGTCAGGCTGGGAATTTTCCTTAGAAAATGATCATGTCCAGGGCTTCACTCATGTCTCTTTACTTTGAAGTTACTTGCTTCATATAACTAACTTTTCTTTGTTGTGTGGATAGCACAAGTGAACCTGTTTCAATAAGAAAGATCAGTGTACTGTGTCTGCACAGACAGAAAGCACAAAAATCCTGGAATTTAGTTTTAAAAAGCAAATTCCCCTGAATTTTTCCTTCAGCCTGTGAACAACCTGAAATATTTCCAAGCTGTTAACTGAAATTTATGTACAAAAAAAGGGAGTTTGGTCTTGATTTAGATTTTTCATTTAAGTTTTCTTTCACAGATCAGTATGAAGGCAACAATTCTGTTAAAAAGAGGGAAAATTTCTGATGTTTTGTATTTTGATGATATAGATATTACAAAATCTATTATATTCTACCATGGGCCTTAATGTCCACCTATATTTGTAGGAGTGAGATATTGTATTTAATTTCCAGAATAGGTTCTTTGATAAATACATATTTTTCAGAACATTGATTAACCTAATTTATCTTTTCATCCAAGTAGGTATTAATATGACTCTGGTTACAAACTTTGAATAAATGAAAAGTCAAAAACATTTGTCCTGTTCTTCAAAGAAAGTTGATTTTTCTTTGGATGAATGAGCAGACAGGTCAAAGACACCAGACACAGACATTGGTGGCTTGGCTCTGAAGAAAAAAAGAGAAAAAGGAGCTGGGCTTTAAGGGCTACTTCAGTGGAGAACATCTGAGAGCTTTTGCCCATGCTGATGACTTTGAGGGGGAGATTAGTACCCGTTTCTTTACTACCAGTAAAAAACAGTGAATAATGTGATAGAGCTAAGTTTAAAGGCAGTAACCATGCTGCTTGTATTTTTGTACCATAGCAAGTAAAAGCCATTTTAGACAAAATGGCTGAAGACCTTGTCTTAGCACTGATGAAAGACAAATGGAAAGCTTCCTATTGGCATTAGGTGAAATCTGCAGTGTCTAATTTTTCAACAGGCTGCACACCAAGCACATAAGAGTGAAAATGCTACGCACTCCAGGGCAACTGCTTTAATCTACTCTGAACAAACACTCAAGAGCCTTATTCCTTTGTATTGATTTATATTCAGTGCTCTTGTGATTTGTTTCTGCTTCTTCTGTGACAGGGAAGACAGAGCGGAAGCAAGTGTATCAGGGTGCACTTTGATTGCCAAGTGCTAGAAGCACGCCATGTGAATGCAAGTATTTACCCTCAGACGTCATAAGGAGAATTCTTATCACAGTTCAACACTTAATTTTAGTAATGTAAACCTCACATGAACAGTGTACTCAGCATCAGGTCTGGCTTTTCTGGCTTTCTTAGTGGGGGAGTGTTTTTAGTTAACCATTTACAAAAACATGCACAAATATGCTTCATATTTAAGTTGAAGTCTAAAAACCTCAGATAAAAACTGTAAAAGGTGAGTGACTGTTGAAGAATTGGATTAATGTACTTTTAGGAGCTGCTATAAGCAAGAAGCAACAGTAATTTTGTCCACATACCTGAAAATGCAATTTCGTGCTAACATTTTCCATGTTCACTGAAGGGTTCAGAGGGTGTTTAATCATCTGTTAATTAGTTTATGTTTATGGGAGACAAAGGTGGGCTTTGAAGTTTTATTAGACACTATTCCGTTTAAACACATTTCATCACACACAGCTTCTAGACAAACGAGACTATCATTTTTCTACTTAGACATCTCTTAGGTATGCCTTCAAAAACTTGTGCAAATATAGTTCTAAGGGAAGAGAAACAAAGAACCTGCTTGGTATTTTCAAAGGATGAGGAAAGCAATAAGCTGTCTACTATTATCAAAACGGTCAAAAAAATTGTATCATGGTAATATCCCTCATATCCTCATAAACATTAATCTTGGAATTTTGATCACCAAAGACAAGTACACGTGTTTATGTCTAGATGGAAATAGAACAGGACTCTTTTTTTGTAATTTAGATGTCTACAGTAATAACGTCTTAAATGGTTTTGTTAATCCAACCGTTAGTATTTTGTTTCTTTTTTCCTAATTTATGCCAATTCAAATGTAACATTTTTTATTTCCAGACACTCCTGCCACCCACTCTTTGTGATGATAATCAATAGTGTTGCCTTTTTGTATTGTACCTAGTGAATGGACCAGATTCAGCAAATATATTGCTTATTACACTTTTTTCAGTAATGAAGTCACAGTTCAAGAATAGAATATACAGTTGCAGGGCACAAGTTCTTGGGGGTTTTTGTAATAGATACATCCCCAGTGTTTAAAACAGGTTCCCAGAAGCAATGCCTGGACATGCATTGCTGGATGTATGGGGATTGCCAGTGATTGCTCCGTAGGAACTGCTCTTGGGCCACTTGCTTCTGCTACCTCTTTGGACTGGATAGGAAACAGAGATACTAAACCTCGTGTCACTAACTTTTGTCTTGTCACTTAGTGGGCTCACCAGTATGTTGCAGTTTGGTAATCCCCTTCCCCATGTGAAATGGCTGACCAAGCTGTGTGTCACGGGTGACTTTTGTCTGTCTTCCTTGTGTTACATTACTGCCCAGGTATAATTTATTCATTCTAGCCTAAAAACATTTTGTTAAAAAAACCCCAAAAACCAAACAGTGAGAACTCATTTGAAAACAATTTTGCAGTTCAGTCAAGCTAAATTACTTTTGTTTTGATGAGGTTTTAGAGCAAAAGTGGTAGTTTCTTCCTTGTTTGTCTAGTATGAATAGTATGAAGAAAAATTCTGATGTATGGGTAACACCTCCATTTAATGCCTTTTTAAAATTTCCTGTTTAGTATTTATTTTCCAGTCTGGGCTTGTCCTGTGCCAACCACTTTAAAGCTTGTCATTCTGAAAGTTCACAGTTATGTTTTTGGGCAAATGATCTATTAATTCCTCTGTCAGATCAGGATCTTTGTCAATGGTTGAAACATATTTAATGTTTCTAAAGGAGGCACTGTAGTCCCCTTTGCTCAGGGTTGGGGACTGGAAAAACAGGTGGGCTCCATTTTAAAGTTTTCTTGCACAGCTTTTTATTTGAGTGTTTGTGTCTAAATCTCTTTCAAATTATTATAACAATCATGTAATAAACCTTTGAGGCAAAACCACCATATAAATGTAGGTAGATTTTCAAGATGCTGTCCCACTCATTTTTTACTCTTTCACTTATTTATTCACTTGCTGGCATCACTGTCTCTGGGAATGCACTTACAGTGTCAAACTTGTTCAGTAAGAATGACCAGGGGGGAAAATGTATTCAAAGCCCCCTGGAATACCAGGAGGTGGCCTTCATAATGGATGATGTACTTCCATGAAATGAGTGTAGTCATGTATTTGAAGAGCAGAGGCCAAACTTGTAGTACATCATCCTGACCTGCTGCAAATGGATGTTCATAAGACAATAGTTTTTGTCCCAGAATAACAAATAGCCAATCAATGATTTAAACTACATCGTTCAACTAACAGAGTGTACGCTGTACACACACACACACACCAGCTGAAGCGCTTGAAAACAATAACATCTTGTAGTATCAGTTTGTAAATGCTGAATTCTATTGTGCCTTTGGAGTTGATGAGGGAACCATCTGGTATTAGAGATTTCTTCTTGTATGCAGTTACAGACCACTTCATCTTGTTCAGGTGGGGTTAAGAAATGGATTTTCAGGATCATTCTTAGACTTCTTTTCTGAATAATTCCAGGTCTTCACCTCTTTTTTAGTTTCCTCTTACAGGAACAGATCTATTATTGAAGCTATTTGTAGCTGGGTAACAGACCTGCAGAGGTACAACTGTGAAGGTTTTGGCTGGGGTGGAGCTGGTTCTCCTCAGAGTAGCCCTGGGGAGTGAGCAAGCAGCTGTGCAGGGCTGAACTGCTGGCTGGGGATAAACCACAGCACTGCCGCACTCTGCTACATGAGTTCTGCAAGCAGTGAGGTGACTGGCGTGTGTATGCACTGGCAAGAATAAGCAGTGTCGCCAGGCCATGGGTATGGCCCACAGAACCATACACTGTATGGCCCTCCATGCTGAAATAAGATAAACAAGGAAGAGTGAGAGCTTGCTACTCAAAACATACCCTTATTTCTCTTAGCCAGTGCCATGCCAACCTTGCTACATTGCTCAGTAAGGTATGTTGAGTATATTGGATAATGCTTTCAAATCATTAGTGTGCAGAAAGATTACAAGTATAATTACATTTGCTTCCAAACCAAATTATCCTGTATTAAGAAAAACACAATCATTTCTGTCTCAAACACAAATGTATTAGTGCTAATGGAAACTCCAGGGCAGCTTTTAGTAATTTCATTACAGTCTACCTTGGAACATCATAGTTCAATTAATCTCTGCAGCATCATGTTGCATTCTTAACTTTTTTCCAAACAAATTTCTTTGAAATATTTGTATTGGATCTGTGGGGTTTAGGTAGTCAAACAAGACTAGAACATGATATGAGCTCAACATGATAGATGGCTAAAAGCAAATGGGCTGTATTTAAAATACTCTCAAGTCCTCTTATGATTTATTCCAGTCAAAGATTCCTGTTGTAAGTATAAACACACTTTAAAGATCATGTAACTTTCCAGGTGTGCTGATCTTACGCTTTTTGTAACCGTGGCCCACTCAATATGAAGAAATATTTATTCTCAGCCAGTCTTGCATAATGACTAAAACTGTGTTGGGGGCTAGGTTTCTTCCTTTTTTACCTATAGAGTTTTTTCCCCCGTAAGTTGCTAAGAAACTAACTACTGGGTATACTTAAGCAAAACAAAAGAAATGGCCCAAGTCAAGAGAGGAGGGTAGCACTTCTGGCTACACTGGTAGCACACTGGCTATACTTCTTTTGTCTCTGGGAGTTTCTCTCTGAGGGGGGAGATACTGAGCGATTTTGGGGCAGGAAAAAGTACGGGGCTGGGGGGGCAGCTGCTCTCTCACGCTCAGCATCGGAAGGAGGAGGGTCAACCTGTTATTCACTGCAGGGAGAATTCACTGTCATCACTTGAGTCCAGTCCTAGGGACCCCCCACCATCTGCTCGTGTGCTCAGGAATCCTGAGCTCGCCTTCTCCCGCCCCGTTGGAGCCGGGCCGCCGCTGTCCCGCCCCGCCGCTTCCCCAGCACTGCCCTGGGTCTTTGCTGCGCTGTGCCCCGCACCCCCTGCCCTGGCGGGATGTCCCGCAGCTCCAGCCACCACCGCGGAGCTTCTGACACATCTCATCCACCAGCCCAGGATTTGTGCTCATTCCTGCCGTTCCCGCTTGGTACTCCTCAGAGTCCTGCAGGGGCACCGGGATCAGACTGCCCCAGGGTTTGTGAAGCAAAGCCTCTCCTCTCCTCCATCCCTTCCTTTCTTGGCCAAGAAGGCTGTCATGATGTTCCTGGTTCTGTTTTGTTGTTAATGTCATAGTTATTGTTGTTTGTTTGCCTTGTTACACATACTAGTAAATAACAATTATTCCTCCACCTGATATCCTTGCCTGAGAGCCCCTTAATTTCAAAATTATAATCATTCGGAGGGAGGGGGTTTACATTCTCCATTCCAAGGGAGGCTTCTGTCTTCCCTGGCAGACACCTGTCTTTCAAACTAAGACAAACTGCTATAGTCAACAGATCTGCAGCATTTGTGCATGGCACAAAAGAAGGAAATACTCCTGAAGTGACAATATAATTTTGAAGTCATGTTTCTGAGAGAGAAACATAGGGTTCCTCATGTCTTCTATGTCTGTGGCCCATCAAATGGCATCTTTCAACATGAATTTCCAGTCTCATAGTCCCTTTTTCTCACTATTTAGGGCTTTGCTGTTGGTTATCTGCTTTGGTTTTGTTTGTTTTTTTGTTTTCTGATGGCTAGGTTCTAATACAAGTTGCAACCATTTTGTCCCTATTTTGAAAGCCAAGTAACATATTGACTAATTCCATAATCCAGCATTTTGTGGTCATGCTTAAAAAATCAGTTGACCAGAGATAGATGATTGTTTTTTGAGGGATCCTTGCTGTGTGCTTTCATGTTCTATTTATGCAGATATCTTATGAGTGTCATCATACCCACCTGTTTTGGAATAGCATTTGGGGAAAGAAAGCTCTGCCTGACATTTGGGTACTTCTACTAGGAAGGTTTTTTCCCCTCTGATGTAACTGTGGTTTTCTCAATCATATTTTGTGGCTTAGTAGGGCTTACTCACTTGTATTTACGAGCAGCTTCCCTGATTTATTATTACAGCTGAAGAAAATAAATGCTTTTACCTTGTCACTTCACTTTTTTCAGGTTTCCTAGATACCACTAATTTGTACTACCCATTAATTTTCCCAACATCACCTTTTCTATAGCATCCTAATTGTTTTACTTTGTGAGCACTTTCATTATAGCTATCTTTCTGGCATTCTCTGTGGTCAAGAATGTTGCAAAAAATTTTTTTCTTAGGCTACTTAGGGAACTCCCTTTACATTATGGTTTACTAATTCAAGAGTGTCTCTAATTATATGTATGTTCTTTAGAGCACTGGACCATCTGTACAGTTCTTACACTATTTAATATTCTTGAACATGAGTAGAGTTTCTCTAGCACTCCCTGACAAAAAAAGAGAAGCAATGGATAAGTGCAGAGGTCTTTTCCCTCTCTGTCCTCCCTCTTTTACCCCTGATATAACTTATTAATACCTCGTTCTGTGTCTGCATGTGTGAATGTAACACGAACAATTTTTGTCTTTTGTAAATTGCCATGGGTTTGGGGGGCAGGTCCTTTTGAGGACTGAAAACTGATTGAGGTATAGGAAGTAAAGGGTAGGGCTTTTCATAGTGGAAACCAAGTCCATAGTCCTGGTGAGGGACAGGTTTTATTCAATGTTTTTGTCAATGATCTGGAGAAACAAGCACATGGTGAAGATCGAGTTGTCCTTAAATTGTCTGAATTTTATCCTTTCCGAGTATATTCCTTTTTTTTCCTTTCTTTCTTTTTTTCTTTTTATTTAAGAAATAGCAGGTGCTCTGAGCTCTTTTGCTCTTTCAGAAATATCTGTCAAGACCAAGCTAAATTTCCTTGGCTTCTGGGGTTCTCCAACTAAATGGTTTGAGAAGCAGTGTTGGCATTGAATCTTTGTCCTTCAGACAGATCCAAAGCAAAATTCATCACTGGATCATTAACTGACAATTAAAGAATGAAAGTGGTAACTTGACAAAACTTCCAAGAGGCTAGAAGTGGATGTTTGCCTAATGGAATCATTATCAGGATGGGTTTGGCTGTGTTTCTCAGATAAGATCTGGGCATTACTGTGAAGAGACAGGAAGGTTTATCTCTGACCATGCACGGGGGGAGCTGACAGCTCTCCTGTTGTGTAGTTTAACAGTTGCCTGTCAGCACCAACCTCTGTTTGCCATTTGGTTGTCACTTAATGAGTGAGGTCTGTCCAACTGAACACAAAGAACAATGTTTCCTATGGTGGAACCCCCAACATTTAGAGTTTATTTCTCTTTCATTGTATTGTATTAGTTAGCACCATTCAGATAGATTACTTACATGAAAGGATGATACAGGTATGAAATACAGGACAATTCCAGCTAGATCAATTACAGGTAAAGCAGGGTGGAATTATTTTTCAGTGTCAGGCAATTTCAGCCATTTAAAGATAACTGTGCCTGTACATCCTAGATAAATGAAATGATGCTATGTAATTATGATTCTCAAAAAGCTGCAGAGGCCACTCTATTTTGCAAACTGTCAGAGTGCTGTAAAAGTGTCACAAGCTAAATAGCACCATGCAAATGAGCTCACTGTCTCTCATCAGATAGTGAAAACAATTTGCCTGCAGGAGTTATTTTGAAATATTAACTTGACTCCTAAACCAGGCAGCTAACAACAGGGTATACTGACTAATCCTGAAAAGGAGATAAAATGTCTTCACTGTTTTATTTCAACTTATTACACTGAATATTTTAGATTAAATAGACACCCAAGCTAAAACCATAAAAATTGCCTGCTCTTTTCCTTCTTCCCCCTTCACCAGCCACACCCCCAAGCCCCAGTGAATGCTGTAGGATGTCATTAAATTTTGTTTCCCA
>VYZR01074829.1:15035-26597 GCA_013400675.1 Oxylabes madagascariensis | reverse complement strand
TATTGTTAGGACTAAAACTGTTGGAAGTACCTAGAAATCAACATGCAGGGTCTTGTTTTATTTCTATGCTGGTCGAGTTTGGGGGGCAGCTTCAGAGTAGCTGCACTGTGACAATGCACTGTGACAATGAGCAGCTGCCAGCCTCTAGCTATTCCACAGAATTCCCTGGTAGAAACCTCAGAAAACATTGAGATTGCTCTGTCGTGGATGTTCAATAGAGTCGGTGTTTGCTGCTCCTTTGATTTAAAAGCTGTCAAGTTATAGATGGAATTGCACATTTTAAAAGCTGCTTCTGGGATTGAGAGATATGAGGTGAAAACACACAGCAGATAACATATATTTTTCTGAAGCACTTTATAGTCATAGAGAAAATTTTGGTTAACATAAAAAAATGAGTAAAAATTTATTTGGCAAATAAATATGCAAATGGCTCAGAGTCAGAGGTTAACTTTGCTAAGACATTAGAGGACAACTGATGGTGTGTAAATGGATTGATAATATGCTCAAATGTTGAGGATTTACTAAATATCAAGTCAAGTGTGTCCCCATTACTAAAACAGCTGCAGAAAAAAGCCCATTTCTCTCCCCAGTACGGGCTGTGCCCATAAAGAGCTCAGCTCTGGCTAAAGTGACAACTGGCTTGCACACCAACACTGTTTCAACTTGCTTTATTTTCCTTCCACATGGGATTTATTCAGCATTTTAAGGAAAGATTAAGCGACCAGGCTTTATGAAATGTCATTTTATGTGAAAAGAAGATTAATGTGAGGATGGATGAGGGAGATTCTACATTCAGCCACTTCAGTGCAGCAGCTCTCTGACATTGCACAGAGGAGTAAGTGGTGTTTGCTTTGCCTGCTGAACAACTGATAANCTCTAGCTATTCCACAGAATTCCCTGGTAGAAACCTCAGAAAACATTGAGATTGCTCTGTCGTGGATGTTCAATAGAGTCGGTGTTTGCTGCTCCTTTGATTTAAAAGCTGTCAAGTTATAGATGGAATTGCACATTTTAAAAGCTGCTTCTGGGATTGAGAGATATGAGGTGAAAACACACAGCAGATAACATATATTTTTCTGAAGCACTTTATAGTCATAGAGAAAATTTTGGTTAACATAAAAAAATGAGTAAAAATTTATTTGGCAAATAAATATGCAAATGGCTCAGAGTCAGAGGTTAACTTTGCTAAGACATTAGAGGACAACTGATGGTGTGTAAATGGATTGATAATATGCTCAAATGTTGAGGATTTACTAAATATCAAGTCAAGTGTGTCCCCATTACTAAAACAGCTGCAGAAAAAAGCCCATTTCTCTCCCCAGTACGGGCTGTGCCCATAAAGAGCTCAGCTCTGGCTAAAGTGACAACTGGCCTGCACACCAACACTGTTTCAACTTGCTTTATTTTCCTTCCACATGGGATTTATTCAGCATTTTAAGGAAAGATTAAGCGACCAGGCTTTATGAAATGTCATTTTATGTGAAAAGAAGATTAATGTGAGGATGGATGAGGGAGATTCTACATTCAGCCACTTCAGTGCAGCAGCTCTCTGACATTGCACAGAGGAGTAAGTGGTGTTTGCTTTGCCTGCTGAACAACTGATAATTTAGCTTTGTTCTCATTACTGCACTTTCCTTAGTAGCTGGAACTACAAAGCAGACGGTCCTGGGATAAGTTGTTTCAGAAGTGACTTTAGCACTATCGTTTTGTATTTATTGAATGATGGAAAGAAATAAGAGTCATAATAATGCAGAAGGTGTTTCAGTTTCAACAGGAAAAGTTGTACTGGATGAGGACGTTGGGATTGATATTATGTATTTATTTCCCTGAAACATTTTATTCACCAAGAGCAAGAGTTTCATGGAATCAGTCGGTCAAGCTCCACGATTTCCTCCCCCCCACATACAGTGAGTTCTTGTATCTGAATACTGAACTACGCAGTTATTGGGGGTTAGTTTTCTTTTGTTTTGTTCCTTCTTACCTATAGAATTTTTCCCATAAGCTGCTAAGAAACACTGACTACTGGGTACTTATGGGTACTTAAGAAAACAGAGAAGTGGCCAAGCTAAAAAGACATGGCACAAAATAAAACAATATTTGCTGTTTCTTCAGTGAAAAAAAAAATTAAATATTTTGTCTTTTATTTAATGAATAAGTATAAGGAGGGGGAACAAATTCTCTAACTATGAAGCTGTAGGTGACACTGTGAGCTTCTCTTCTGAAAATATTCATTGTTATAGAAGATAAATCATTAGGTTAAAAGAAGTTGGAGAAAATGGAATATGTGACAAACCTAAGCATGAGATGAGTACTCTCCAGTTTAATCTTTGCTTGAAAGGTTACTTGAGGCTTCTTGATTCTACAAAATAGAGCAATGTGGTTTATCTGGAGGTGTGGCGCTTGTCAGAAAGCTGCTGATTAGTTTCTAATGTGATAAAATTGGGAAGAGATGGAGGCCAACATTCCTGCATGGCTGAGGTGCCTGAGCAGGTCCAGTGAAACACTAATTGACCCTGTGAAGCCACTAACTGGCCCCTCAATAGGAGACAACACAAGGACTGCAGAGGTTATTTCATTGATATCTCACCTGCAATGATGGTGTGCGACTATGACTTGCTCAGGAAAAAGGTGCTCTATCAACTAAGAAAGGGCCAAGCAGTAAACACAAAAACTAACAACACACTCCCTGCTTCACGTTGTGACACGCATTCAGGGACTGTGAGGTTTTGACACTTGGCGGCTTCATCTTCCCAATAAAATTACCAACAATGTTCCTGGGTAATGGACCCCACATCGCTTTTCTGTGCTAAAGAGGCTTTCGAGGAGCTGTAGCTGGGTTGGCAGGACCGACCCTCAGGCCGCGGGAGTATCTGAAAGCAGGTGACCCAGCAAAAAATGAGTAAAAACTTATTTAGTTCTGTTAAACATCTACCGCCGTTTCAGTGCCTTAGAGGCTTAAGCCGCAGTTGCTGCGTCCGTAAATTAATGACCTTCGAGGTGGCGGAGGCGACAGGTGCGGCCGGGCCGGGCCAAGAGCCGCCCCTCGGGCCCGGCACTGACCGCTCCCCGGCCCGGTCCCCTCTCACCCCGGCGCGGCCCCTCGGNTCCTCCCGAGCCTCTTCCTGCGGCGGCGGCGGCGCGGGCGGCGGCAGCTCCGGATAGGTGAGGCCGGGCCGGGCCGGGCCGGGCCCCGCGCTCCGGGGGATGGGAGGTGCGGGTGGCGGGGTTCCGCGGGGCCGGGCCCGGTGGGCCCGGTGCGCTCTGTGGGCTCTGTGGGCCCGGGGGTTCGTGCCGCGGCGCTGCCGCGTGGCAGCACGGTGCCGCCATGGCTGCTGCCGACCTTGAGGCCGCGCGTCCCCTCACGCCGCGCTGCTCACGGCCCGCAGCGCCATGGCGGGGAACGGCGAGCGCACCTTCATCGCCATCAAGCCCGACGGCGTCCAGCGCGGCCTGGTCGGGGAGATCATCAAGCGGTTCGAGCAGAAGGGGTTCCGGCTGGTGGCTATGAAGTTCGTACACGTGAGTGCCCCCCAAGCTGGCCCCTGCCCTGCCCGGGAGGGGCTCCCCCGGCGGCTCCTCATGCGGCAGAACGCGGAGCTGATGGCGGATGTGCCGCAGCACGCCTCGGGCCCGCCTTCCTGCCCGGCACACGCCTTCTCCCCTTCCCGAAAAAGCCAGTTTTGCTCCGGAGGTTTAATGCAACCCCATTGAGAGCTGGAATGGCCTTGGCTGAAAGGTTGTGTTGGGTAACATCACCCCGGGATCCCATACTCTGCTTATCACTGCAGTGCAAAGAAATAATATTGACAATTCCCAGCACTGCCACAAAGAACTCCGTTAATGTTACAGCAGGAGCTCCCGCTGATAGCCACAATAGCACTGCAGCGTTGTTGGCAACATTAATTATTAATGAATCTAGTCACTAACACCATAGTCTTACACTTGTAACGCCTTTTGGTTAATGATATTCAGAAAACTATATTTAAGGTTACATCTGCCCTTTTAAAGGCCTCTGAAGATCTTCTCAAACAACATTACATTGACCTGAAAGACCGCCCCTTCTTCCCTGGTTTGGTTAAATACATGAACTCTGGACCTATTGTGGCCATGGTAAGTGGCTTGATTTTAGTTTAAGATTACTTTCTTGAATATATTTGTTTTGCTCTGTAAATTATTAGGAATATTCAGAGATAATGTAGCTGAAACATTTTTTTCAAACTACCTCGTTCTGATAGTGGCAAAAGAAAAAATTAAAATTAAGACAGTAAAACTACTATATAACAAGAAAAGTGCACATATAAAATGAGTAGAAAAATGCCTAATATATAAATGTATGAAGCAAAATTCCTGAAAGTAAATCTTCTGCACCAAAAAAATCTGTTTTGAGCGAAAAAAGGTCAGGCTCTCTGACACAAAAACTCATCTTCTGTGTAATTCATTTTTACATTTCCCCCAAATCACAGTCCTTGCTCTAACACCATCTCCTGGTGTGATGATGAACTAGAACACTCAGCAGGGTGTCCCTATTCCACCACAATACAAAGGGTTGGGAGTTGGCTTTGTGTATTAACTCTGGTTACAAAGTATGCTCTGTATACAAAGCTGAGGCTTGGTAAAGTATCTCCTTCACTGTAGTAACAATGTTGATAGTCCTTTTCACAATTAATTCCAGTTCGTGTTTTTTTCCCTTCTCACCTTTACAGGCTTAAGAGAGAATCTAGGCAAGGTTAATATCTTTAGTACATATCTTTGTTTGTAAAGTATAATAGAGCAAAGATGAATTGTCAGTATTTTGCACAAGCATGGCTTAACAGAATTTTTGTGTTTTTTACCTTAAGGTTTGGGAAGGACTCAACGTGGTTAAAACTGGGAGAGTAATGCTGGGGGAAACCAACCCTGCAGACTCCAAGCCTGGCACCATCCGTGGTGATTTCTGCATTCAAGTGGGAAGGTTTGTACTCAGTCTATTAATTGATAAGTAAAAACTCAACAACTGCTACTCACTGTTTACCTGCCAACACAAAAACTGTTGGCAGTCTTTTATTCTAAAAAGCCAGAATTGGTGGTAGAGACCTTAGTGTGATGGTATTTCATCTGCAGGTCACAGTGCATAGCTGCTGCTTAGGAAAGTGGTACACAGCTGACTTTATCTGCAGTCCAGCTCCTCCCCAGAGCAGCATGTAAGCTCAGGCAGGGGCTGGTGTAGAACAGTAGCTCTAGAGTGACCCTGATAGGCATAATTAGCTCTGGGCAGGGTGGGGGTGGTAGTACACTGCCTGAAATAACAGCTATAGTCTTCCCACTCTAGATGCTTCATCCAAGTCTTTGCAAATTGAGAACAAGGCTGCTGAAAGTGTATTTTTATAGGGAACAATGTTTGTCTCCTTCCACAGGAACATCATCCACGGCAGCGACTCCGTGGAGAGCGCACAGAAGGAGATCAACCTGTGGTTCAAACCCGCAGAGCTCATCGACTTCAAGCCCTGTGCACACGACTGGATCTATGAGTGATGGCTTCCAACAGTGATCTGTGCCTTCCAACGCCTCATCTCATTCCAGCTGCTGCCCTGAGAGCAACCTCGGTTATCTTAGAGCTGAAAGTGACTGTCAAATAAATGGGTGTGAGCTAATTCCTTGTGGTGCATTCACTTCCAACAGACCCCTGTTCAAATACTCATAAAAGTCATTCCAGTCATTCAGGAACCACTGACACATGGCCCTGCCACAGCTGCTGGACTCAAGCAGTGGCAAATCTGTAGAGGGAGAGCTGAAGGGAGGCTGGAGCTATTTCCAACACAGCTAGAGGAAAAAAGGGATATCACTAAACTTCCCTCTTTACACAAATATTTATTCTAAATGAAATGAGACTGAGTGCAAAGCTTGCTCTCTGAAATGTTTATCTAATTCACCTTCTCTTATCAAACCCCTTACCTTGTGCTCATGGCCTCACACAATTTGTTGTCGCACCAACATACTTAAAATACGTTACAGATTGTGGGTATTCTGAATAGGGTTGAGTGTCTTTTAAACAAAAACATACTATTCAGAAAAAAAGACTTTTAATCATTTTTATTTTGTGTAAAAAAGGCAAATTTAGTGAATTATTTTCATCTTGTACACAAAGTTATAATTTTAATGCTTTTCACATCCATGCTGAAAATCTGCAGTCTCGTAAAAATGAAAGTAACATTAATTTCTCCAAAAGCATTTTTTCACTGAGTTATGTACATTGCATGAGAAAGCTTTAAATACTCTCTCACTGACCACACAAATTACCAAGAAAATAAAAGATTAAATTTGTACAGATATTGATCTATATATCAAACACATACAGAAATGATGTAAAAACCCATTTGTTTAATCTTGATTCCCGCCCCAACATTTTCCCAGGGGCCAAAGCTGATGACTTTTTTGTATAAATGGCTGTGGCTTCTCATTTTAAATACGAAAAAAATCAAAAGGAAGAAAAATTCAGTTTAATCACAGTTTTTAAAAATCCCTTCCCAATAAAGGATTATTACCAAATATATTAGCACCATCATACAAAGATCAAGGGAGGGTATTCACATCACAGAAAACAACAATAAAAAACCAAAACAAACACTGAAACCCGTGTTAGTATCCATAGAACAAGGAATCAATAACTGCTGTAGCTTTCCTCAGATGCAGCAAGGAACAGGTTAGAGAGTTCTACTGAAAATATCATAATCAAAGATCAGTAGAGAGGTCTGGAACAAGAAAAGAGGGGACAAATCAGGGACAGGGCTTGGGCTGCTTCATGGTCAAAAACCTGCTGTGCCAAATGCCAAATTTAGTCTGACCCCATTGAAGGTTTTAGGTGTCCGACACGTGCTGCTCTCAGCCAGGTACGGTGGCTTGAAAGCCAAGAGAAACATTTCAGAGTCACGGGAATGCTTTGCAGAGCCAGGGAGCTGCCACAGGGACACCCCGCAGGCTCTCTGGGGATCACATCCCTGGTAGCACCTTGCTCAGGTTTTCCCTGAGCTTCTCCTCAGCAAGTGACTTCCAGCAGCTCCTTCCACGGTTTGCTTAGTGCTGATACCACTGTACTTGACAATTACACAATTGAGGCATATTATGAACTCAGAGACACAAAAGACGTTTCACCAACTGCTGAAGTCACACAGGTACCCGAGAACGTACATCATCTCACAGACCTTAGTGTTTGATGAATAACAGAATATTATAAAGTCTGACAGACTTTAGAACAGATTATTACATTTCTCCCCAACACAGAATTGTGTTAAGGACTAATTTTCCCTCTTGACATTTGAAGACTGACTCCGAAATCAGCCCGGGCAATACTCAGTTTAGTGACCTGGCAACGCACCTCACTCATTAACTAGCCCAACCTTCTACATTATGACACAATAATTAATGCAACAGTTTTTTCTACTGAAGTTAAAAGCTGTTGATGAGAGAAGAAAGCAGGACTGAGAACCTTGTTCCAGCTGATGGGACAACCTGCAAGTTGTTGCATTAAAAAAAAAAAAAAAAATCAATAGTGCTATACTTACCAAATGCAATCAATGCTTGCAGAGCTGGATTTTACAGCAGATTAAAGTGAGAACACAGGAAAACAATCAAGGCTCAAAGTGTCACTACAATGGTCTCTAATCCTAGTTCTCCAATCTAGGCTGTTCAAAATAAACATCACGGGTGGGTCAGAATCTGAGATAAGGTATTTGAAATCTACCAGGTCCAACAGAGTCCTTTTAATGGCTATTTTAGAGAACTAAAATGTCTTTACCTCCTGAAGTTACAGATTCTTGTAATTGGATTAACAGATTCTGTCAATAGAAGAAGCTGTTGTTAAAAACAGGTTGTTATTTAAGAAATTTTACCAGTAAGGGAGAAAAGAATTCCAGACATTCCTACACTATACAGGACATGTTTTACTTCCAGTAGTAAATACAAAACTTTACATAATTAACCCCTCTTGCATAGAATGAGGTAAACCTGTGCATATCACCAATACCATGTACCCAAAGTTGGAGCAATATTTTAGAAAATAATCAAATTGCTGGTTTTCAACTTTCTATGCACTTTTTTTTTTTCTAAGCTCAAAAAACAATATACAAAAATGGCCTCCTGGGGCTCTGTGGGTTGATATCCTTTAAGTATTTCTTAGGCTGTAGGAATAGAGATATTAATAATTTTTGATCAATTTTTTTTAAGCCCTAACTTACGGTCAAGAGTCAGATGATCATCGTACTGCTCCAAAGGGGACCTGTGAAGACCCAGAAGCACTTATAGAACTTATGAGATAATTCCTGAGAGTTTAGTTAATGAACCTTACTGGTAAAAGCTAAAGCTCTTGATGCATATTCTTCCAGTCACATCTCTGCAGGGCTGATCAACCACCTCACTCATCAACTCCATTTACAAAAATGTACAAAGGTTAAATATATGGAAAGATAAAATCCAAATTATAAAGAGCTCCTGCAAAAATACTTTGTGTTTAAGCGGTCAGAATTTTCACCCTTTTATGTGACTTTTGCCTTGTAAGTTGACCAGGTGGGGCTAATGTGATGCTTGACATGAGACAGGAATTCCAGGCAACAGCCAAATTCAGTTTATGAATTACAGACTAAAACCATGGGATTTTGATACTGCTCTCAAGTCTCAACTCCTACGTTAGACTATTGTAGCAAGACATGAATATCGCAGGCTATGCAGGACTGAAGTAATTTTTAATCCACAATGTAGGGCTCCTTTCAGCTCACCTGAAACCATGTGGCACATCAGTTCTGAATGGTCGCGGATATTTAAGATGGTAAGGAAACATTAAGGGCTTTCTGAGTGGGAAAACAAAAATCACAAGAATACTCACAAGTTCCTTCCCACTACCAAGGGAGTCCTTAGTGACTGTCCATCTAAGCTGCATCTTCAGTCAAAATTCAGAGCTACAACTAATCTTCCAATGAGAGAATTTTCTGAAGTTCCAGTTTGGCATAGGGCTCTGTAAACATTTGCTGAAGCATTCCAAGACTACAGACATTCATATACAGACAAGAGCTTTGTAGATCCAATACAATGCCCACTGCAGTCGACAGAGACAAGGCTACTGATATTAATGGGCACTGAATCAGACCCTAAGGAATGTTAAAAAACAAAACCTTATATAAAAAAGGGTATTTTAAACGAAATAAAAACACCTTGAAAAGTTAAAATCTTCCTCAGGCAATGGCTCCGTTGCACTTGGGGCTACTCACTGAGTAGAGCTTTACAGGACTATCTTCCACATATAATTTATGCCTCTAAATCAGGGCTTTAAAGCCTTATTTTCACAATTAAAAAAACAGAGGCGTGACCAGTGGAGTTCACAAGAGTCTCAAAGTCTCCCAACTTATACCAAAAAGGTTCATTTGTTATGACAGTTCATTTGTATTTGCAACATTATATCTTCCTCCGACTGCTTCCCACAATCATGCTAAATAAACTTTAATCTTACCAAAAAATTAGAATTTCAGTTCTTGTTAACAATGCACAATAAATCTGAACTTGAAAATATTACAAAATTCTTTCAAAAGCTTCAAATACAACACAAAAGTGTCCTTTGTTTTTGTTTTTAATAAATTGAAAAATCTTTTTCACTAAAATAGTTTCCCCGCCCTTCCAAAAAATTCTGAACTGAGTCTGATTCATCTACATTTAGCAGAGCACCCCAGGCAGAGTCACCTGAACTGCACCATCCAAGTGGGAACAGAATCAGCCAGTCTTGGAGAAAGGTTCTTTTCCTATCACCAGTGCTGTGCCCCCCACTCCTGGGAGCTGCCTCAGGGTTCCTGTTTGATGTAGTAGCTGGCGGAGCCGTTGCTTTCCTGGTCGGATGTTCCCTGCAGGAAGCTGTACTCCTCTCCATCCAGCAACTCCTCCTTCAGCTGTAATGAAGTCACTACAAATCAAAAATTCCCATTAAACATCTATATATATTAATTAATTCACTTAATATTATTGATATTAGGTGCAACCCAGATTCCCCATTTTCTTATATTCCGCTTTTTAGTGATACTTTAGTGCTCACAATCTCACAGAGAACAGACACTTTGTAAGTGCAGATGGAGCCTAAAGTTATGCTCTAATATTAACATTTCAAATTACTTACAATAATATATTCTCTGCCAGATTTTTTCAAGAACCGAGTATTTTAAGCCACTTAAACTTTTAAACCATTTTGCTTCCTATTTAGTCTTTACACAAGTGAAAATGAGATTGAAAATGGCCAACAGTTAACCTACAATTCTAATTACTCAGCCCATTTACTGCAGTCTATGTGAGACAACAAAATATATTGACAAAGATTTCTCAATCTATCATTAAAATTTTAAGATCCCAGAAGTTAAGTTTCATTACAGCAAAACATTTTTTGTAGTTTCATTCTTCTCTCTTTTTTTGTCAAAATTAAACGGAAATGAGATTAAGACAAAGATGTTATGAATAGCAGTAATGTCACAATTACCTTTCCAGTTTCATTAATGAATAAGAGATGATTATGAAAATATGAGCACAATGAAAAAAACACTGAAAACAAAACATGTGAACGTTTATTAAAGGTGCAGTACCCACATTAAAGGGTTGATTATACAAAAAGAAATTATTCTCTATGACTGAATGAATGAGAAAGGTATCAAAGTTTGTAATTATTGAATAAAAAGTTTATATACATTGTCAACGTGTCTTGAAATGCAGAAATATGTAGTGAAAGGAAAAAACCCCAACCCTCAACCTGCTGTTACTGATAGCCCTGCAGAAATTTATAAGCTGTTTGATTATTCTTTGATAAATAATCTATGTTGAAACAAGCTCTTGAGCTATACAAAAATAAAATTTGAAAATTAGGATAGTAGAAGACGTCAAAAGTTGCCGCAGCATAATGCAAGCTCTCCTCATCTTTCTTTAATAGATTCCTCTTCCCACCTACACAGCCCACAATCCCTTCTTTATTTTTTTCTCCCAAATACTTTTCCTTGCATCATGCCTAACTTTGACCAAGATTCCTGATCTCTGGGGTCAACAAAGTGCTGTCTAAATGACAAGACACACAACTGGCTACTTGGCTATGCTACAATGCCTTAAGCAAAGGCTACACAGAGGTCAGGGATACAAACCAACCCACCAGGCACATTGTTTCCCTTCTCTCCCCTGAGTAGGAAGCTCCTGAAGGTACAGGAGTAACAGCAGTTGCTGTGATTTGGTTTGTCTCTGGATCATTTGAATCAAAGTCCTGACATCTAGGTATTTAATGATATCNAACACAGGTGTTTCAAAGGAACTGTGAGATCTAATGACATAGAAATTCAGACTGTGTATGTCTTTGCACTATAGAAATGCAATACAGGTGTAGATTTGGCATAAGAGAAGAACAATTGTGCAGAAATAGATACTCCAGAACACTCTCCCCCTAAGCAACACTTCTCTTTGGCATCAAGGGCTCTGATAAACACGGCATGTACACACCAGTAAGAACATGATGTAAAACTGAAGGGGTCCTTGAGAAGTGTTGAGAGGTGTGCAGAAGAGAGTAAAGGTTGTGCCCAG
>VYZR01074826.1:19341-29971 GCA_013400675.1 Oxylabes madagascariensis | reverse complement strand
GAAGATTTCTATGACTGGAGAGAGCTCAGCAGCACTCCAGCTTTAGTGCTTTGATCAAATATGTAAGTGACACGATGAATCTGTCCACTGGAGCCTCAATGTGTCATCTTTGAAAATGCTGTTAACTTGTTTCAAGTGCATTTTGAAGCAACAACTTTGGGTCAAGAACAGAGAGATGGAAGTTGTGGAATATGTGGAATGAGAACATCATGCCTTGTCCAGAGAGAGAAAATGAATGGGGGATGAAATCTGCTTTGCCTGCGCTCCGATTGTTTGTACGGTGCTGACTTAATTCGCTGGAGAGTTTCAAAAGTGCATAATGGACAAGAAGAGAAAGTCACTGTTGAGGCCACCTTTGACAAATGGATTTGCCTCTTACACAATCCTTGCACATGCTGAGAAACTTGATTTAGTTTTTTACTGGTTGTTAATGTGTCCTTGTGCCCAGGTTGCTTTCAGGCTTTTACTTCTGGGAACTTACAATGCAGATCAGGGAAAATTAATAGTATGAAGTTATGATAAATACAGTCCTACAAAATACAAAATCAATTAGGAGATGCAGCCGTGTTCACCCAGTATTACTGAATTATGAAGATTACTACAAGACATGTAATTCTTAGCTTAGTGCGTGAATGCTAATGTATGACATGATGTCACGCTGAAAAAAAAAGTTCTGTTCTCCAGTTGATTAAAAGTGCACTTTCCATCTTTTGCCCCTCACAAAGAGAAGCTTATGTGGTGATACACAGTGTGAGTGTGTGTCTGTGTAAGGAATGCACAGCCAAAACTTCCAAATGCTTGACTTTTATAGCTGTAATTGCAAAGTGCTATCTCTAGGGAGAACTGAATATGCAGCATACTTTTATGTTTATTGGTTGGCTATATTTTTTGTAAAATTTTGATTGATTGTATGAAAAAAAGAAAAAATAACATCAATGTTGCTGTAAATGCAGTGTTACAGTCTCCCATGACACAACAAAGTTGTGAAGACACATTCTAGTGAGGCACAGCGCTGTGCTGATGGGTTTGCTGCAGTTTACTTAAAAATAGGAACGTTTTTGTAGCTATTCACGTTAATTATTTTTTGTAATACAGCTTCATGAAATGGCAATTCACCTGTTGCATTTAGGTGGAATTTAAAAACATAATCTGAAGCATGTGTTAGGAGCATGTGCTGTAATATAACATTTTTTTTTACTTGAGTATTTAAGACAGTTCCTTCAATACATCTGTGTTACAACTGATTGCCCAAAATGCTTCTACAGTATACCTCAGGAGCTACTGATTTCTACATCCAAATTTTTGTGATTTTAATTTCATATGCCATTTGGATATTTATGGCAAAAGCCAAAGGCATTTTTCAGTAATTCAGAGGACCACAACAAAAAAGTGTTTTTTACTTTTTATTTTTGTTTTCTACCTTTTGAACAACTGTATTTGTAAGTCATTTTTTGATGATGACTTTGATTGCTGATGAAATAGGAGGAAAGTAATGTCACAGACACAGCGAAAGGCAGTGCACACATCTGTCTGAATAGTTGATAAGTTATCATGCAAGATACCTACAATCATTTCTTATGTATATAAGGTTTCTTAAATTGTTTGATGTGGAAAATAAGTTGATTGTATGACTAGCAGCTTGTAAAAACATTGAAATAAATTATATAATTTTGTGCAAGTCAGACGTTGTTATGCTATTTCAGTGGCTGGGGAAGCCAACTTAAAATAATTCAGGTCTTTGGTTCTGATTTTTTTTCTTTGAAACAGATTTTATGCATAAACCTGTAAAGCATGATTGTTCAGTGAGGTTTTGAAAGATACAGATGCAAGAGGTAGGTACCATAAAATGTTCTGTAACAAGACAGGGCAATAATAAGGAATTTTTTAGTTTTTACTTTTACTCCTGTTAAAATTTCAAAACCTTAAAAACAATTGAGAATCTCTTAAATGTATCTTGTAATTACTTACTGAGGTTGGTGCAGCTGATGGTGTCATTTCCAGAATCACATCTAGAACTGATAAATGCTCCATGCGTTCTCGGCAAAAATGGAAATATTTTGGTGTTACTCTTGCTGTAACTAAAATATTTCCAAAACTCTTTGGTTTACACGCCTTGCTGATGTCCCATAAACCCTAACTGTTGTTGTTGAAATAGTTTCTTTGACGTTCACAGTGTTATTTGCATTCATGGTTAACAACTCGTTCCATGTGAACATTTATCTCCTGTGCTGTCAAACAGCATAGGAAAAAAGTTTACTCTGTTGCATGAAAATTACTCTATGAAATGGTTTTAATCTAAAAAGAAACCCTTAATTGTGTCTAAAATAAAAATTCCAAAATGGAATCTTGTACAGAACTGTTGGGTTTTTTTCACTTAAGTTTGTTTGCTTACCAGCTTTCTGTTTACCCAAAATTACAGAACAAAAGCTTATAATTATTTTTATTTAAAGCAAAATGTAAGTTGAAATTCACCTAACATTTATTGAAGGATTTTAAAATAAAACTGAGAATGTGCTGGTTGAAGTGGTCCTTTTCTTTCTTTCCCATATGCTAGTGGCAGAACACATGTGAGGAAAAATATCCTATAACGTGGACATTCATGTTTTCTTCTGTTTTGTTTTTTTTTTTTTTTTTCCTAAAAAAGGTTTTGAAAACTTCTGTACTTCTTTCTATTCTTGCTGATATACTTCTATTTCTAACAGCCTGCAAATAAAAGTTCCACTTACATGTATTTTTACATTAGTTAAGAATTAGTTTATAGATTAATCCACATTCTGCCTCAACTTTGCAGTTGTGAATTCTGCAGACATGTTGTGAGAAGGGTTTTTATTTACAGTGCTTTTTAGAGGTTTAGCTGATCTGGCTTTGTTTCCACTGAGAAAGAAATATAAAATGTCCTCCTATGATAACTTAGAGTGAATAAACATATTCAGTACTTGTGTGCTGCTTTCCCTTTTCAGTAAGTGACATAATCATAATCTTTCAAACTCCCTGTGAAGAAAAATTTTCATCCTTGTAGAAATCCATTTTTCCTGGGATTTCACTTACTTCCAAGTCTAATGAAGCAAAAGATTAAAAGCTGAGGTAAGATACATCAAGATATATACTATGGACTTTTTTATTTGCTTTCTTAATGTTAAATAATTGATTCGTCTCACACTACCATGGTAAGGCTGAAGCTTTCCAAGTGACACTAATTGATGAAAGGCCTGATGATGCATTTCGCACAGTTGCATTTGGAATAGGTTCCATCTCTTATCTCCCACTTCCCAAAACAATACCATTAATTGTCATAGGTCAGGAAGTGCACTGAGTTCTGCTCCTAGATGGTTTATATACACACATAATTGTTAATTTTAGTCTAGGATCTATGTAAAAGGCAGAACCATTCCAGGAAAAAGGGTTAGGGTCCAGGAGTGCTCCCTCAAGCTAGCTGAAGTGTCTTTCCACCTACTTTTCCTTCTGTCCGGTGACTCTTGTGTTATCTGTGTAGTGGTCCTATTTCTGCGCAGTGAGTGTGTGTGCCCCTGGGCTAAGGTGTGGGAGTTTGGAGACAGGTAAATTCCTCCAGACAGGGAAGGGCCTACAACTTGCAGTGAGGGCTCGGCTATCTTTATGCGGACAAAGAGCATCCCCATTTTTCCATAGTGGGTTGCATTCTTGCTTTCAGCCTGAATTAGAGCTGCACTTGAGTGCTTTCGTCATGTATTGGATACGCAGCTTTGACTGCATCCATGATGTTAGATTGGCCCTTGGGAGTTTTGCTGCTACTTTGCTGGATTGCGATGGAAGCATTAGCAGGAACTAGTTGCTTGGGGCAAATCAGGACGCTTTCATACATATGTGGAAACCTAAGATGCACATACAGAGGATTTGCAAAATAGCTGCATGGGTTGAGTTTATACTTTCAAGGACTCAATGTCTGGTTTAAGTTCCTCAAACCGAAAATTACATAATACATCTTCAGCAGCAGCTTTCACTAACAGATTTCCACTTCTTTCCCAAGCCTGATTAGTTCCCCCATATGCCTATTGCCTTTTCACCACCCTCTTTGTCCAAGGGTGAAGTCCAGGGTTGTAAAACCAGGTTGTTTCCTTCAGAAGATTGCTGACCTCACCACATGTGCTTATCACAGGGACATCACATGACTTTTGGCTTTGAAATTATTTTTACACATCCATTCTCATTTAGACACCTGCAGAATATCAGCTGGTATGCTTTTGAGTGTACTGGGTCCTGGAACTGGAGTTTCATAACACCGAAATTGTTTCAAAAATTGTTTCATAACAATTTTGGAACCTTTTCTCAACACCGAGCATTTTCATGGAAGGGAAAATCTGGAAATTTTTAAATTATTTTTTCTTTCAAAAATTAGTGTGGCTTTATTCGGTACCTACATTCAAGAGATTTGCATCATTCTTTGCTCAGAAAGGTTGAGAACATACTCTCCATGTATTTTATGAAATACAACATGAAAAATTTGATTAATGAAAATGACTCCTTGAAGTTATTTAGAACTAAAAATCCCAAATTAACCCTTCCTAAATTATTTCCTGTCCCTGTTAAGGAAAAAGAAATGAAATCTTTTTGAGAACTCTACTTTTTAAATATTAGCAAACAAGGGTAAAGAATCTTAAAGTGTGTATTACAAGACATTTCTACTTTTCTTCATCCTTTTTATTTTTTATTTTTTTTTTCTTTTGGTCTCTTTTGTTCTTACTCTTGTTACAGTTCATCAGAATAAAGTGCGTTTTTTTAAGGGCAAATAACTTCATAGATCACGTAAGAGACAGCTGTATAAGCACTCTCTCCCTATCACCAAGGGTGTAGAAGCAGCTGAAGTGTAACTCCCGAACCAGCCGTGGCACTGCAGGACTAGCGATGGGAAAGTGTGCTCGAGCACATGCTCAGCAAAGTTAGGACAAAGTTTCGCAATCATTTGATCCTGCATCGGCGCGCCACTCCGCTAGGAGGACGGATTAGGCTGTAGTCGAATGCTGGACAAATCGAGGATGATAATTTTTGTTCAAATTTGCAGTGGGTAGTAAAACGTGCCAGATTTCCCTTGGGCTTATGTAAAACCGCCCAGTAAAATTTAACCCGTCAAAAATACTTAACAGATTGAGACTGCAGAATGAAGTTGCCCTGGAGCCGCATGATGCAAAACCCTCTGCTTGGGGGATTCTGTGTCCTCGGCAACAGCAGTGGAATGGCACACAGGGACAAGGACGAATAAAATTAGTACTATCTATCCCTAGCTTCATTTTCTTCTCTGGAAAATGTGATAAAGTCAGCATTCCTGAGAAAGGTGAAGTACTTTTTGACTTTTGAGTACAGAAATGGTGTGTGATGGCACTGTCCCCAGAGGCTGATTAAAGCCCACAAAGTCTTCAGAGAAAATGATGTGCAGCCTCCATACAGCCGCAGGTCTAACTTTCTTTTACTGCAACCTTCAGTTCCCCTCTTCCCATGTTTATCCACTTTATCTGGATGAAAGGTGAGGAGGAAGAGGAGGAGGTGCTCTTTCACCTGGCAGCAGTTCAGCAGCCATCAAGGAAGACTGCTTTTGCGGGGGTGCTGCTTTGGCAGGTTCCAGGGGGAGGAGGAAAGCCTGTGTTGGGTAACAGGAGCGGCTGCTCAAGTGCCGTCTGCTCTGCTCGCCTCTGCTGACTTTTTTTTCCGAGGGAAAACGTGAGCAAATTTTCTCAGGTAAATGTTTATTTGAAGTGAAAACAAACAAACACAACCGCCCCCGGCGTTTCTGTGAGTTTCCCCTCCTGAAGACTGTTCACTTTCAGCCCCCGAGCACTGCCCCCCCTCGCCCAGCCCGGGCCCTCCTCCTCCTCCCCTGCCCGGGACGCGTTTCCAGGGGCACGGCCGGGAGCGGCTCCAGGGCCGGCGGGGCAGCGGCGCGGCGGGACCGCGGTAACCGAGGGACGGGGCCCGGCGGAAAGGGCCGCGGGGGTGGTTTGGTTAGGGCCTGGGGGGTTTGGGGCAGCTCCCCTGTTAGGGAATAAAGCCCTGACTTTGGAAATAGGCCCCCCTTCCTTCCCCCTTTTCTGTCGGTGCTGCTGTAGAGACTGACTCAGGCTGGCTGTAACCCCCCTTTGCAAGTCAACTTTGAAATATTGTATTTAATCTCGCCTTTAAACACGCCTCCCCCCCCCAAAAAAAAAAAAAAAAAAAAGTCCCCAAGAAACCAACCGAACAAAATAGAAACCAACCAACCAAAACCCCAAAACCAACAAAAAACCCCAACCCCAAAACAGGACTCCTGCAGGTGCAGAGCTGTACCCGGTGGTCCGTGCGTGGTGCAGTTGAAGCCCCATGAACTTCAGCTGATCATTATAGCTTATCTTTACAAGTCCAAGGCCGGAAAGATTTTTCTAAGTGCTGCAGAAGGGAGTAGCTTTCACAGAGCAGGAATTTATAGTTATCTAAGAATTTCTTCTTTGCATCTCTTCCTCCTTTGAAACTGGTTTGCTGGCTTTGATGTGAATTTAAGGGAGACACTAGAGGATATTGCTTAGAAGGATCAAACTCTTGTACTAAAGATATAATAGGAACCTTGTAACAGTTTTGTGTTCCAAAGGATAAAGAGTTTATTTGTGTGAAAATTCATTATCTCCTGGATAGTTGAACATCAATTTTGTAATGAAGCTATATTGTTCTGACACAAAAAAATACAGAATTTTGATAGTTTGCGGTGTCAAAAACAACTGCCATTATTTTAAATACAACTCTTATGACCCAATTACAACTTTTTGCTAGCACTGCTTAGTGACAAAGTTGACAGCAGCCTGCTCCACCTTTTAACCAACCCGAAGTCAAATAGTTAGTAAATGTTGATTTTGGGACTCAAAAACATGCTAGAAATTACATGTTTATAAAATGTAAGTAGATGTTCACAACTGGTGAATCAAACTACAGCACTAATCAGTTTTTAGTTGTGTATATACCAATATACTCAAGTATTTCTACAATATTTGCATTTTATTGACTGCAATAAAGTATAGTAGGCGTTGTAGGAAAATTGCAGCTGTTGGCATTGCATGATGGTCTATTTTTTAAATCTACCATTTAAGCAGTTCTGTTACAGAAGTTGTTTAACTCTATTTAGCACTGATAAGGTAAAAACAGTAGAACACATTGTTTGGACAAATCCCTGCATAAGCACCTAATTTTGTCTTAGCAATTACCCTTTTTATTGTTTCGGGAATAAGCACAGCAGGTCCTTATTAATCATTTTGGAGAAGCTGTGAGGGAACGTGGCAGGGGAGTTCCAAATTCCTTAATTTGTCCATACAGACAAAGGATGAAGTCAACCAGAAAGCATGTTAAGTAATGTTTAGAGTAGGTGATGTGTCTCTCTAATTGCCTTCAGATGATTGCTGTCTTTCATCACATGAAATGCACTTATTATATTTAGATGCAAAGTCACCTCATCCTAAGAGAAAAACAAAAGATGAAAGTGCTCTAACTGCTTTGTGTAGTAGTAGCAATGGGTAAGACTAAAATTTTGCTTGTAATGAAGCTTTCATTTGGGCCATTAATCAAGCTCGAAATTGGCCTCTTCAGCAGATGAACAGCAGGAGTGATTTTTATCTTTTCAGTAGTACCTTTCAATGATTACTGCAAAGGGAGGAGGGTAGAGCTGAGCAGTACCCTTCTGAAAGGAATTTAGAAAATCTCTTTGGTAATTTATTTGAGCTGCTGAGAATACTTAAGTTAGTTTTACATGTTTCTGGAACGTTACACTAATGCAGAAAAACTCCATTGGTATATAGCAATAACAAAAAAAAGTACTGCAAGCAGTGAGTTGGACCTAGTTACAGGAAGGAATCAGCAAGGGGAAATAGGACTTTACGGAGTGATCAAAAGTATTTGGGTGGTTCTGGCACTTTATAATGTGAAAGAGCAAGTGACAGAACTGAAATAGTTGTGAAATATTACTTGCAAATTTTGATTTATGTTAATATATAGTTATCAATACATTTTGAGCTTCCTGATAGGCAAATTGGGCAAAGCATTATCTAGAAAGAAGACCCAAAATATACATACAAGATGGTTAATTTGTGAACCCTTTTTTTCCCCAGCCCTTGAAGTGACTCCAACTGGGGAGTTGGCCTATTCCAGCTAACCAGTGACAGGACAAGAGGACACGGTCTGAAGCTCTTCCAGGGGAGGTTTTGTCTTGGGCATTAGGAGGAATTTCTTTACAGAAGGGATTGTTAGGCATTGGAATGGGCTGCCCAGAGAGGTGGTGGAGTCAGTGTCCCTGGAGATGTTTAAGGGAAGACTGGATGTGACACTCAGTGCCATGATCTATTTGACATGGTGGTGTTTGGTCATAGGTTGGACTTGATGTTCTCAGAAGTCCTTTCTAACCTCATGTTTTGTGATTCATTGTAGTCTGTTTCTGTATGTGTTAACAAAATCTGAGTCACTGTGGAATAGTGTCTGAACCTTCTCATGCTCATTGTTTTGTGTAGCTGTTGTGGTTTTCTGAGGTGATGTGCATGTTGGTTGGCTGGCTGCTGCTACAAAGAAAAATCTACAGTAGCCAAGTGTAAAATTTTTTCAACTACCCATTCTTTCTGGTATTTCATGCTGGATGTCATCTTTCTGGTTGCAGCAAATGATAATAATAATCAACTCTGCTGCTGCATTGTATTTTCAGAAGATAAAACAATTTTATGCACATATACACTCATGAATATTCATTTGTCTTAAGAAAAATCATTGCAGATTTGGTATATCTCATTTTGCTTGATTTCAGAATGTGAACTGTTATGACACCGGGATTTATAAAAATTATTGAACAGCCTACTGAGTCTAACCACTGTACCAAGTCCTGTACAAATATGTAGCTAAAATGGCCCACTGACTACCTTAACATCTGAGGGGGAAAAAAAGAGATGTATTTCAGTTGAGATAGATCCTGTGTTATTGCTCAGATCCTTTTAAAATATATCAGTGTAGAAGAGATGCAGGACAAAAGGAGAAGTGAAATAAAAACTTGGAGCACCTGAAAAACAGTGGTGAAGGAAGAAATCACTGCATGAAGGCCGACTGTGTAACTGAAATGGTGAATGTATCCTGGACAAGTCAGTGTGAAGGTGCCTGTTTTGGTTAGAGGTGTGTTTCAATATTGTGGAGACAATCAGAGCTCATAGGCTACTAGAGGAACTTTCCCATGGTGTTCTGCTTTCGTGCCCGACTTTGCTGATGGTAGCCTACGATACAGTTTGGTAAAGCATATCTGTGAAAAAACAATGTCACGTGACATCATGTTACAAATCTATTTAATTTTCAACCTTTCTTCCCTCTTCCCCCCATTTGTTCTGTAGAAGCAAAGGAAGAATGAAGTCAACAAAGGTTCATGAGTCATCGTTTTTGGTACGTCAGCCCCAATGTGTTTAGGTACTTTGGGAATGGGAAGAAGAAATCCCTGCTCTGAGTAAAGTCTATGACAGTGCATTGAGAAGTCACTCAGGTTGGTGATGGATGCTTAAATGCTACTGGGGGCTTTCTGTTTCAAAAAAGATTTTTTAAAATAATATGTTTGGGGAAAGGGATCTGGGCTGTGTGCAGGCAATGGCAGTGGTAGTGGCATTTGGCAGCACTGAAGAAACACAGCAGGAAATAAAAGAGAAGCTGCCAAATGCAGGATGGGAGTGAGTGACTTTAACAATTGGCTGATTTCAAAGTACATGGATAGGTACTACTGAATAGTAAAAAAACTACTGAATATTATATGATAAAACTACTGAGTATTGTTGTTTTGTTTTTTCTGAATCAAATGAACTTTTCCAACTAAAGGCTGGATTCTAGGGAGATAAAGGCAGTTATTTGGTAAAAAAATCCAAACAAAAATGGTAAACAATAACAAAAATCACCATATATTGTTGATCTTCTAAAGAACATCTATTACTAACAAAACTGAAGGTCCAAGTAGATATTGCTCTTAAGTATTGTAAATATAGGCTTAGCTTCTGTTTAGCATATGAAGTTAGATGAAAGCTTCATTTTCTTGCAGGTAAGTGTGAAGAGATCAAAAAATTAATAATGTGAGCAGGAGAAATGCCCAAAACCTAGGTTATTTAGAGCTGATTGAGTGTTAATATATTAAGACTTCTGTCTACTCTTGCTAATTCTTCATTTATTCTATTTTCCTAACAAAAATCATTATAGTTTACATAATACACATTAAACATTAAAAACCTGAATTTTTCCATGGATAGAAAAGTGCCACATCTGCATTACAAATTTTACCCCTATAGTAAAGTCACGCCAATTTAATTGACTTGTCTGATAGGTCTGATTAAAGATCAGATTTGTGACTGGCTGATGGCAACCCACAATAACACAGAAAACTATTAATTTTAGATCATGCATGTTNCCCTCTACATTAAAGAATTTGATGTGGTTGTACATGTGTAACAAGTGGAGTGAAGCAAAAGTAAGACAAAAGCAGCAAGGAGATGGCACATGCTTTCCTTCACTCCCTCAGAACAGTGATAAAGTGTTGAGAAAATTAGCAGCCCTTTTTATCTCCAAGATTATGTGCTGTGTTCTATGTGGCCATGAGTTTTCTGCGTGTGTCAGTCTGGCTTGATGAGAGTGGCAA
>VYZR01074825.1:39986-53819 GCA_013400675.1 Oxylabes madagascariensis | reverse complement strand
TGCTGGTTTTTCAAGTACAATCTCATGACAGATTTACTCTGTAAACACTGAGGCTGGCTTCTCACTGCTGGCTTAAGGCTGAAGTTTAAGTATTCATATCTTCAGATTATGTCTTAAACAAGTTTGTGTCCTGCATTATTTTCTTCTTTTCCTGTAACTGTGTTCATTGACTAATGTGCTGAAATTCTATCTGTTGTAAAATACAGTACTGCAGTACCCTGTTTTCTTGAAATAAATGGAATTGAGGTTAGCAGCAGTAGCAAAAATTAGCTGAGAATGAAAAACATATCTCCCTTTTGAAATCATATGCGGCGTTCAGAATTTGAGGTCAATGTTGCTGAAAGCAGATTGTTATCTGATATTCTGCCCCAGAGCTACAATTTGGCTTTTTCAAGCCTGAAAGAAAAATGCAAGTACCATTTCTATTTCTTAGACAATTGTTTAAATGAAGAGTTGCCAAGTGTCTCTTACAGTTTTTTTGACATATCTGTCTACTAGGAAAAAATAAGTTCCTAATAAGGGATTGATATTGATCTCATAATAAGGGATACAGAACAATTAAATAGAGAGAAATTAATATTCTTTACTTTTGTTTGATTTTTTTCAGTGATTCTTCTAGCCAAATTTTTTAAAAAGTGTATTAGTTTGAAATTAACTATCTAATTTGGCTCCATCTTTAATAACTTCTTTGTATTATTCTGTTAACATTTCAAAACACTCCCTATCAAACTTTAAAAAATGATTACTCCTATTTTAAGTCTTGCAACTTGTTCTTTATTGTTGCCTTAAGGAGATGTGCAGAATGGAAAAGTACAGTCACTCTACTTATTACTTCGGCAAAGGGATGTCTGTTCTATGCCTAACAAGCTGTGTTAGCAGAATTCTTGAGAAGCAGTAATCTTTTGCAGCTTTATAGTACTTTGAGGAGAGATTTAGTTATCAGCAGCAAAAGAACATTTTTTAATTAATTTTTTTTTTTTAGTAGAAGCAGAACTGCAGCAAGAGTTTAATCCACTTAGCTGAGAGTTGAGGAAAATTAGAAGTCAAATAAAAGATTTGGTTGTGGTATTAAAACAAGTAATACAGAACCCATCAAGGAACATTTAATCAAATTGGATCACTGGCAAATTTACTTGAAAGCAAACCAGTAAACATTTCAGGGCAAGCTTTAAAAGTCTGTGTACGACAAAGCAGTTTGGCTGTGACTCTGTGCTCCGCTGCCTGATAAGCTTTTGCGTGCCCTGAGTTTGTGACAGAAACAAAGTTACCTAAAATGCAACTGTTGCTGTTTTCTCCCTTAAAAGCGCAGTTATGTTTTGGCTGCTGTACCTGTTCACGTTTGTCTTCCCTGGGAATGCTGTCTCTCAGACACACGTGTGTGTGCCTGCTGCAAACAGCCAAGCAGTCCCGTGGGAGTCGGGCACTGAAGAGAGGTGGAAAAGCTTAGTTTAGTCTCCATCCCACACAGTGAGCCATGCCCACGTGGGATTTCTTACAGAAGCAGATTGCTGTGGGTACGCTGCATCTTCCAGCTGCAGCTTCTCAGGATGTTAAGACAGAAAGGAATTTTATCACGTATAAAATGCCTACAAGTACCCAAACACCTCAGAAACTGCTGGTTTTTCAAATAGTGTTTTCTAGGAGGTATACTAATAAATATATTAAATCTGTAACTGCATGTTTTCTTGCAGAATTATTTCAGCATTCCAGTCAGGTAGAAATTCAGTGTTTCTGAATTGTGTTTAAACTTGATGTGGAATTGTATGAATGATGATAAATTAAGTTAATATCCCTAGTTTTAACAGACAGATTTTTTTTTTCCTCTGATAAAATAAGCAGTATTCTGTCCTGCTACTGAACAAATCAAATTTTGATACCAGAAAGGAGACGTACCTTAGTGAAATGATATCTCTCTGTAAAGCCAGCTTAACTGAGAGTAAATGTATGCAAAGAGGATATCATACAACATACAGAGCAGTAAGGATTAAAACAAAACTAACCTTCTTTTGTCAGCAGATGAGTAGCAGGTACTGCAATTGAGATGTGCCTCAGTGAAGTGATCTGAATTGCTCTGACACAGTGCATTTTGTCTTCAAACACCACACCCTCATGTGGAAGTCTGTTGCACTTTCATTTTGACTTGACAGTTTAAAAACCTTTTAAAAATCGTGCTTCCCTGGAGACTCCTCTTGTGTTGGAATGTACACTTCCTACATTCCTCCCTGTTCCAGCCAGACTGTGACTGCTCTTTGGAAGTCAGGACACTTACTGCTTCTCTTTGTTGTTTGCGGTTTTATTCCTGGAAGTCCAAATGTTTTATACATCATCAAGAGGCTTTTATCAAACAACATATCAATAAGGTGAAAAGGATAGAAAGGAGATCCATCTGGGGCTGAGTTACTGCCCCAGACACCACAGGGAGTCACTCCATTCTTCCCTCTACTGTGCTTTTGATGGCTGACTGTGTAAGGTTTTAAGGGATCCTTACAGCCCTTCCTTAAGTAACTTTTTAGAGGCTACAATAGAAAGATGAGTTGCTTTTTGTGAGGTGGGGAAAGGGGTTCTTTCAGTGTGTGAAATCAGAAAGATGGTAAGGAAAACATGTGAAGGCAAGTGGCAAATTGTCAGCCAGAGTACAAGCAGATAGTCCTCCATCCTGGGGGAGAGTTCTCAGGGGCTTGAATGTTGCCAGTCAATCTCACAGTCAAATGAGTGACCTGTTTGAATTATCCTGGATTGAATAGCAATTATTAAATTGCTTCAGTAAATGCAGTATTGAAGCCTAACAACAGAGAGAGATACTGAGCAGACCAGAGGTCAGATTTTTGGGGGTTTTTGTCACTCTGGTGCACCTGCCACAACTGGATTAACCTTCTGTCTGTGCTTCAATTATTTTGAAATACATGGAAGGAAAGATTCTTAAAAATGGGCATCTAAGAATGTAATGGGCAAATATTTTCCACATGCTGTATTTTGTTTCAGAATGGCAAAGTAAAATGGGCTGGAGAGGAATTACAGTCTAGAGGAAGAGTGCCACAATGTGCATATTTCTACAATGCTTTCATCTTGAGTTACCACAGTACTTCAGCGGTGCTCTTCACAGTGGCAGAAAAGATGTTTGGGCTCCTTCCCAGCCATCTCCTCACAGGTCATGTCATGGCTTTGAGGCCTGAGCCAAAGCTCTTTAAAACAAAGGAAACTTTCAGTTCTGAATAGACTTCGTCTCGATAGGGTTTCCAACAAGACAGAATAATCAGGCTAGAGCTGAGAGTGCTCCCAGGGAATTGTGAGTTGCCTGCAGAAGTGCCCAAGAGGTTCTGTGGGCAGGCTGTAGGAAGGCAGTTCAAGTAAATCCTGCCTTGCTTACTGCAGTTCCTCAGCTCCTTGTAACTTTCCAGGGGTGCAGGGAGGAGAGAGCCTTCCAGTCAGAGTAAAGAAATAATATTGTCATGTATGTATTTCAGTGGGATCAAAAATAACAAAAATTATTTAGCAAGTAAGAGTGAATACGAAGCGGATCTTACTTAAGTAAAAACACTTGTGGCTGTATGAAAGTGGCATGAAGGCAAGGAAAAAAACACTCCTAAGCTGGGCAGCTGCTCTCACTGGCACCATCGGAGCCCGCGAGCTCCAGCTGGGAATGGCCAGCAGCCACATTCAGTGGCAGGACTGCAAAGCCCTTGCAGCTGCACGGCCCCAGCATTGCCCGTTTGCTTGCAGCTACAGTGTAGTCTTTGCCCTCCAGCTGCCTGCAGTGTTATCTGGAAAAGATGAGTTAAGACTGTGGAATACAATATGCTAATGGATAGAAATTACTGCAGGCTCTTGATGGGATGTGCTTGTGTGCATCCCTTTTCTCCATTAGGAGATTCCCACATTCCAACCATCAGTACCATGCTGCCATCCACCCTACTAAGACCAGTTTCTTCTTGTAGGAGAGTCTAGAACGTGTTTGTCAGTGCCTGTCTAGGAAGCTGTCAGGTCTGCAAGTCACCACAGACACCTGACCTTTAGCAGAGAGAAGTAACCTGCTGGGCTGAGGGGTACAGCAGCCAGCGTGGCAAAAATCACAGGTATTCAGCATTAGGCAGTAATTTATCTGGCCTTAGTCATCATAGACAGGAAATTGAAGACTGAACACTGAAAAATAAAGGGATTGCAAGAATTAAAGTGCTGCTGGCTTCTGAAAGCAGACTTTTTAGCAGCTTCCTGAAGTACAGGTGGTACTCAAAGGCTGCCACATTTAGTAGTCTCTCCATCAGAAAGAACCTGTATAAGTTGATTGTTTGAAGATCAGTAAACTTAAGTATGTTATACCCCCGATAGCAAAGATTAAGCTTCTAATGGGATTGTGATCAACACTCTAAGCACATCTTAAAATACTGCCTTTGCCTATGTGAGTGAGTGCCAGGAAGAGTTCAAAAGTAGAAGTTAGTTAAACCAAGGATGTTTGCCAATGTAGCAGCATTGTGGTCGAAAAGTTTTGGACAGGTTGTGTAGTCATATACATTAAAAACTTTATTGAAAGCTCATCAATATGGAAATATGGTTAAAACTGACCTTATAAAATGTCTAGTGTTTCTTCAATCATGAGTTTTCTTGCAGAATCACTTTTAACTCATACCAAAATAACAGACATCTCTGACTCTTCCCCTCTATCCCCCCAGCAACATCTTTGAATTCTGTAAGTGATGTGCAAATGTCATTTACAAATGAGATGTTTATTCCATCCAGGCTGCTTGCATTCTGTCCAAAGCACTGGAGTTTTTCAGAGTCTTGCGTTAGACCAGAACCTTTTTCCTGTCTTTTATGGGTCGAAGTGACATAAAATTTGTTTTAGTTTTTCAAGACTTCAGACGCTAAGGAGTATAAGGGCCAGGAATCTGCCATCCTTTGCTGTGCTTAGATAGGAACAAGCACATATGCGATGCAGGTATTCATTTGCCTTCCAGAAATGTGGACAAATGATTTAGAGCATCTAACCAGATGTCCAGCTCTCTGTGAACTCCTCACTGAGTTCAACATGAAAGCTTCTTCTGAGGTTTTGGGTGGGGTTTTTTTTGTTTTTTTTTTTTTTTTTTTTTTTTTTTTTTTTTTTTGTTTTGGTTTGGTTTGGTTTTTTGTTGTTTTTGTTTGTTTGTTTGTTTGTTTGTTTGTTTTGTTTTTGTTTTTGTTTTTTTTTTTCATCCAACATGGTTAAATTTGCCCTTGGTTTTGAAGCAGGATGTGACTTGAGGATTATTTACAAAACAGTTTTTCAGGAGATTCCAGAAGGTCAAAATATCTTTTGTTGTAAACCTTGCTTGAAAATAGGTCTGCTTTAGAAAATAGCACTTGTGTTAACTCTTTATCTGCCATGGAAAAGGAGAACAGTCAAATACTCCTTGTGCAGGGTAGAACCCTGCAGAGCATATGTTGGGTCATTTGGGGTTGATCACCTGCTTGTTGCAGCTGCTCAAATGAGCCAAGTGTTTGGGATCCACTTTTGGGGATTTTTTACCAAGTTAATTTATGCCCCTCCCCAAAGCTTTTCACGGGATTTTTAGCTTGTTAGCATTGTACAGCTCACGGCCACTCTGTAAGCCCCCTCTGGAAACAATGGCTGGATACTGTATTGCAAAAGAGGAAAGTAAACAGCTGGCAGTCTGGCCCTCCAAACAGGCAGTGTTTATCACAATTAAATAAATCTCTCTCCCACTTCCTGGCCATCACAGTGGCTGTTTGTAGGAGGAAATGGCTCAGCTCAAAGCCAGGTGGTTGTATTGTCCAGACCAGACTCTCCCAAGCCTTGTGAGAACAGCTGCCAGAGAAGTTATGAATTTGGATTTGCTTCTAACCTCAGAACAAAACCAAGTTGCTACAGATCAAGCCTTGAATTGAATCTCTACAAAGCTTGTCATCTGCACTGAGATAGCAGTAAAAAATTACTGATTGCTACACCCATTGGGTATTTTCCCTAGCTGTATTGTTTGTGGGAGGCTTTGAAAGGATTGAGAGCATGCTTTGGTACTAAGAAACCTTTAAAGAATAAGACAGGGAAGATTAAGGGTCATAGAAAGGTTATTTTAATCCATGGTAGAATCTTCTTCAGGACTAGTACATTAAACTGCTGTCTTTATGCTACAAAGGCTTAATAAATACGTCCATATAAGAAACATCTCAAATAATGTTATCAATGGCTTTAAATGCTAGTGGGCTATTTTCAGGTAACAGTTTTCACTCAGATCTTTCTTCAAAGTGCAATCTAAAATCATTTGTGTAAAGGGGGAAAAATCCTGCACTGTGGAGAAGTTATGCTGAAGTAGTAGCAAAGTGATCCTGGTAACCCTTTGATAGCTTTATCTGCATAAGTTGATTTTAATGTGGTTGGTGTCTCATTCCCGCATAGACCCTCCAGTCTTTATAGGTTGAAGAAGTGTTGTTGAAGTTTTACTTTTGAAATGGCAGCATCTCACCTTGATAGATGTGCTGTTGTATCAGCCTTATTTGCTCAGCTGTAATGGAGACAGGAGTAATCAGATTCCATTTCAAGTACCTTCTTGTTCCCTTTTCATGGGAATAGGTGATGGAGCTGGAGGGTTTGGATGTTTGGCTTTTCATGTTCCCTTTCCCAGAAGTCAGCTCCCTTTTACATGTTAAGTACTAATATGTATTTTGTTTCATTTTGATATTCAGAATATAAACACGGGTAGATTGCATCTCCTGCATTACAAAGGAAGGGAGTAGGATTTCTTGTTATGAAACTTCATTTGATTTGACACTGAGATTTTATACTAAAAACAACTTTTGTGTTTGCCACTTTTTTTAAGGTGCCGGGAACCCGAATTGCAAAGTTGCAATTGTAATGGGCAAAACCAAAAACTCAGCGGCATCCAGGTAAGAATTCCTAGGAGACTCAGAATTCTCTAAAGCTTGTTCCCTGGAGGAGTCACTGCTTGCAAAAATTTTGTTAAGTGAAATGCTATTAATTGCCTTGACCGGTTGGATGTGCTCCTAAATTCGAGGGATGTTTTAAACCTCAGCACCTGTCTGTTGTAGCCCGAGTTCCTGTTTTGCTGTCAGATGCTGTTGACTGCATCCTCTCAACCTTTCCACTGTTACCATCTTTCATTCGCATGCTTTCTACCTCTCTCCATTGCACCAGCTCTAGTGTTTGTGCAGCCATGTGATGAACTGGATCAGGAAATTTTGGGGGCTTCACTAGCTTTCTCTTGGTCACATAAATTTTAGTCTGCATCAGTTGTTTAATCTGCATCAACAACCAACAGCTCTGATTGTTGGTTGTTGATACAGACTTTACAATTTATTTTTTAAGTGTAGTATATGAAACAATTAACACCAGGAAGAAATAAATAATAAATAATAATGCTTAAAAAATAAAACCAAAACTTTTCAGAGCTTCCCTGAACAGAATGGGTACAAGTGGCACATCAGAGACCTGAAGTTACTGATGAAGTTTTCTACAAAGTTAACTGTAGATACAGAAAGATAAGTCTGAAACAGGGGGTGTTGGTAAGGTGAAGCTATGCAAGCAGAGAGCATTGGTCCTCTTAAATCAGACCTACTCATTCCATTCTTATATGTGTAAATATAATCCCTACCTCTTCTTTGACACAAACACGTTCAACTCTTGTTACTAAACTAGAATTGCAAACTTCTGCAAAAACTTTTACAAGTAGTGAATAAAATGCTCCCTGTCTGGTGCTATTAACTTCATACAGCTTGTAACGCAAAAGAATTGTGACATTTCTCTAAGATGGATCTTAGCCCAAATTCCATGGATAATCTGAAGTTTTTAGGTTTGGCTAGGTTCCACCAAGAAGCAATCAGTAACTTGCATGCAGCACCCAGGAAGGTTTGCCTGGAAGTTGTACAGACAGTGGTATCTGTTGAGCTCTTAGAAGCTGAAGAGAAGTTAATAAAGGGGATTATGTGACACTCCACTTGCTAGAACTGGAGACTGAATTCAGAGACCTGGGGCATCAGAACCTCCAGTTCTGTGACTAACAACTGACCTTAAATATTCTGAAGGAATGTGAAGATGGGGATGGATTTCTCTTTCCTGAACTGTAGGCAAGCTAAAATAATGATTCTGATTAACTGTTTTTGAGAACAAAACAGAAAGGTTGAGGGGGAGGAACTGACTGGGCAATACCGAACTATGTGCACAGAAGTGACAGCAGTAGGAGTTTCTCAGTTGTGGTGCATTAGGTGCCACTAATACATTTTCACTTGGTGACTGATAGGTCAAGTAGTGTTGAAGCCACACTGTGTGGGCAGGATGGTGCAGGTAGATCTCACCACTGGCTTTATGCGAGTCCTAAATTGAGGATGGAAAATAAAAAAAGTGTAAGGGGCAGACAGAAGGGAGGCTCAGATTTAACTGCTTTTTGTCTTCATCAGGTACAAGCAGCACAGCATGATTATTGTTCCCATGGACACCCCAGGGCTGAAACTGATAAGACCTCTCTCAGTGTTTGGCTACATGGGTAGGTGATCATATGTATCAGCTATATGTGTATTAATTTATTAGCAGGCTCAGAAGCTGCAGTTATACTAATAAATATTGTATATGAAATAAATCAGTAAAATGGATATATAGAAGAAGGGTTAGGAACTGGAAGCCTGTATTTTTATCCTCCTTTGTTTTACCCTGCTGTTGTGTTTTCTGTCTCTGTAGATGAGATCCATGGAGGACATTTTGAGATACACTTCAATGACGTGCGAGTACCTGTCTCCAATATAATACTGGGTGAGTTTCAGCACTGATTTCTTCTTAATACATACAGCAACAAAACAAGCTTTATGAGACAGTGGTTTATGTAGTGAATCACCATAAGTTATTTTAAACAGCTCTGGTCAGTTGAGGGAGTCCACTCTTCCTTTAGCAGCCTATCTGCTGCTTGAATGTACCTTATTTAGTGCAAAAGGAAGCAGGGCAGCTCTGGCTGTCATGCAAGTATCATTCCCTGAAGTAGAGCAAAGCAAAGTCTGTAAGTGATGTTCTTTCCCCAAAACCAGCTCTTGTAGAGTTTACAGACTTCTAGAAAGAATGTTCTGCTGCACTCCATGGCCGGTACTTGGCAGAACTGATAAAGAAATAACAAGCAGGCCAGCACTGTGACCCCGTGCAGGGAAAACTCTGCTCCACTTCTCTCACCTAGTATAGATCCTGATTTCTTCTATTTCCTCTCTGCTTCTTTTATTTTGCTCTGGGGCCACTTCTGCTTGGAGCCTTGGACCCTTTCAAGAGGGAATCACGGAGTCTGCAGTGCTCATTTTTCTTTCCAACCAGGTGAGGGCAGGGGGTTTGAGATAGCCCAAGGCCGGCTGGGGCCGGGCCGGATCCATCACTGCATGCGGTCCCTGGGTGCAGCCGAGGCCGCTCTGGAGATCCTGTGCCAGCGCGCGGCTCAGCGCGAGACCTTCGGCAAGAAACTCTATCAGCACGTAAGCACCTTCCCTCTCTGGCTCAGTGCACACGCTCCACACACTGACCTTTGTTTTGCCCACACACAGCCTTGGGGCTCTGATAACAGACACGGCAACAGCTGTGCCCTTACCTTGAATTCCTATTCATAAAGCTTTGGGTGGCAAAGGGAAAAAGAAAACAAACCATATTGCAAGGCTCTCATTTTCCACCATAATTTACAGCATCTTTTTGGGTTTTTTTTTTCCCTCTTGCAGTGTGCAAAGGATTGGATATCCTTTGGCTGGATTTGAATATGGATTTTGTCACTCTGTGTTGTTCTCTGCTTTTCCTGATCAATTTGGACAGTTATTTTTTTCAGGCATGCAGCTTATGTTTCTGTAGTTACAACCTGAATTCACCATTTTAGTGTGTCCATTATGTCACCTGGCTGTCTCCATTCACAACCACTGGAGACACCCAGGGGTCTAAATTTCACTGAACATTTTACTTCTTTGATCAAATATTTGTAGTTGTTTATGGAAGTACAGACCACATCAAGGACAGACTGGAGATCCTTGCTCTTATCTTGCTCAGGACTGAAATACTGTTTCATGAGCAAGAGCTTGCTAAAATAATAAAAATATGCCAGTCTGCTTTATATAGGAACCATCAGGCTTTGGTAGTTGGCCTGTCACATTTCAAGTGTTCCTTAATCTTACCCAACAGCTAGGATGGCTTTATTGGAAAAAACAAGTAAAAGCAATGGAAAGAGAAAATTGAATTAGCATCTGGCACAGACTGTAGCAAATTGTTTGTGCAGATCCAGAGGGAGCAAGGTTACATATCTATCTTCCAGTCATGTAATTGCCCAACTTCCCTTCATCACCATAACCTGGAATGAGTAAGAGGTGCATGAGGTTCTCAGAAGCTTGTTGAAGTAACAGTGATGTTTGATGAAGCCACAGGCCTGACCTGGAGGCAGCTGCAGAGCCCATGCAGGTTCTTCACAGTGAGGATGACTAAGGACAAGGTGAGGCTGGCAGCTTGAGTACCAGGGTGCCTGTCCCCATCCAGGCCATCATTTATGACCCCAGGAGCTGGTGACTGCAGAGAACTGAACACCCCACCCAGGTTCAGATCACCTTTTCTGGCACCTGCCAAGCTGAGCTTCCAGACTGCACTGAAGCAAGTGCTGCACATTTACTTGTGTGTCCTACAAAACCCACAGCCCTAGAAGTGTGTCCCTGAGGCTGGCTCAGGCTCCAAACAGCTTTTGTACTTTTGACAAGCATCGCACATTTTTTTCTCCTGTGGTATGTTAGCTGCAGGGGGGAATTAGCCAAGAAGAGCAGGGAAGGGCTGCCAAGATCTTAACTTCATTTTGGATCCAGAGAGTTACTAATTTATCAATCAGAGGCAGCAGGCACCACCCTGCAGCTGTTTGCCTCTATGTGTCACACACCACCCACCGCCAGTTTAAGCAAAAAAAGGAATTCCTCTCCCCTTTCACCCTCCTATTTTTGTATACTGGGGCTTATTACATGGACAGAAGGCTGTGAGGGATGGTAAGAGGTAAAGGTAAAGGAGGGAGGAAAAAGGCAAGGAAGAGCTTCAGTAAAATGGCCAGCATGCAGTGGGCTCTAAATAGGTGCCACAATCCACAGGTTTTCCCTTTTTCTTGTTTCCTGGCAGAAGAAGAATTGCTCTATCTTTAATATTTCTGTTAGTCAAGTGTTTTCTTTATTATGCCTCATATTAGATATGCTTTAACTTGCACACCTGTGGCTGTAGGTTGACTGAACGTGCACATGCTGAGGAAGAGGGGCAGCTCCATCTGTGCTCAGAGGCATTAACTGATGTCCTGATGTTGGCTTTGGGTTCTGCAGGAAGTTGTTGCCCACTGGATTGCAGAATGCCGCCTTAGCATAGAACAGGCTCGCCTGCTCACACTACAAACAGCCCGCAAGATTGACATGTTGGGCAACAGAAGAGCAAGGAAAGAGGTAAATTTTATTTTTTGGTAGCTAGGACTTGGTGGATACAATGCCTGTGCATTCAGCTGGTTAAAAGAGAAGGTAAAACATATTGCTAGACATTATTATTGTAAGTGTAGAGGATAACTCAATGTTGAAAACAGCCTTAAGATATGCTTTTAATTGTCAGAAGATTGGGGAGTGATCTCAGTCTACACGGAGATGAATCTGTTTAAGCAGTGCTTGCTTGTCTCAACACAGTAAGGTAGTTTTGGGTGACTGGAAGCATACCCAGTCACCCAAACGGGAACAGCAGAGTTCTCATCCAACCCCCAGAGGAAGGAATGTACTGAGAGATACCAATATTCAGCAGAAGTGTTGGGTAAACATTTTCACTTACTTATGAAACTATTACTGATAATGTGAGTTCTTCTAACTACAGGTAGCCATGACCAAAGTGGTTGTTCCACGAGCTGTGCTTAAAGTGATTGACTGTGCAGTTCAAGTGTGTGGTGGAGCTGGAGTTTCTCAGGATTTTCCTTTGGCGTTCATGTGAGTAAAGGGAGATTTCCTGTAGATTCTAAGCATTTCTTTTATGATAGTTTATAACACCAGTACATGCTGTTTCACCTCAGCATGAAATAATAGTGTGTGTCCCTTTAAGCTATAACATTTAAAACAATTGTTTTTATAGTGTAATTAGCCTTAGAAAAAAGAAAAGCTGGCACTGGACCTAAAATAGTTCTTGTTGGCAGTAAAGAGGACGTGCTTCTAAAACATAACGTTATTATCCCTTACGGCCTTGGGGAGAAGCGAAACTTCTGAATTCCCAGCCCACCCATCTCAATCCTGCCAGGAAGATTTTGCTGCAGTATCTCCCACGTGATAGCACTTTTCAAAGCAAGGAGTGGCAAAAAGGCAGCAAAAACAGTGCTGAGAGCTCCCGTGTGAGCCTGTGTGGCTGCTGTGGCAGGTCAGGAATCCACTCCTAACTCAGCTCTGCTCACTCAGGTTTGCGTACATACGCACCTTGCGCCTAGCAGATGGGCCCGATGAAGTTCATCTCTCAACAATTGCAAGGTGGGAACTCCTTGATCAGTCAAAGAAGCTCACTGCAAAAATCTAATGGCAGCATAAAGCCTTCTCAAATGGAGGGAAGATCTAGGAAAAGTTTCAGTGTAATAATGGTATCTAAGGTAAAATTGAATGAATACAAAAACTTGATTCTAACTGGAAGCAATTATTTCATAATATTTTCACTTATTACACTTAATAAATATGGGCTTGCTTTTAAGAATTTGCAGAATGCCATGTAAATAACTTATCTGGATCCTTTGTAACACTAAATAAAATCTATTTCTAACAGGCCTAAAGTGCTTGCTTTGTTCTGAATCAAAGCCCTTTATCCTTTTATTGTAGACAAAGCAGTTTTGTGTCCGAAGTCCCACACAATTTAATTTATTGCAAGCTAGGCTAAACTTTTGTGTTAAATGACAAACACTGGAGGTAGTACCTTGCTTTTTCTTTACCAAAGCTCAGCTGCAGTCCAGCCCTCTCTGCTCCCTAGTTCCTGCTCTCAGCTGCCTTCCTTGTCACTGAGACTGCACTCAGTCCTGCCCCCAGCTCCCCTCAAGTGAGGCTCAGGGCAGCACAGAAGGCTGGGGTCACGTGTAGCAGTTTGTCTGCTACTGCTTGCTTATTACTCTGCAGTGCTTCTCCAAATAGATCTCCCCCCCTTTTCCCTTACAGATGTTTCCTTTGTCTTCCCTTGCATCCTTCTTCCTGTCTCTCCTTTTGTGCACCCTCACAAGCCTCCTTCTGGTTCCAGCTGCTCCCACCCTTTCTTAAACTGCCTAAGCTCAGGTGGCACCTTCCTCCCTAAGGAGCTGATGTTTTGGCTGGCAGCAGTGTCAGGGTGCAGTTCATGGCCTCTGCTGCTACCAAAACAGGCTCTGGCATTTATGCCCAATACACCTGTATGAAGTTCTCGAAGGTCAGAGTTGCTCAGTTCTGCTCCTGTACCGATCCCCTTTGACCTGAGCTACTTCAAGAGAACTTGCCTGTAGGAAGTAGGACTGAACTTGTTCTGCAGGAACAGAACCAGGCAGATCACAGCACACTGCACCAGTGGTAGCTCTACTTCCTGAAGTTAGGATAATCACTTTTCAACTTAGACAGGGCTGGTAACTTAAGGGCAATGAAGTTAAGGACACAAGAGTTTACTGTTTACATGAACAAACATCCCCTCCTCCAAGCTCCTTCCTGCTGGAGCCTGGGGAGAACACTCTGCTTGGCTCAGTCTTCAGGATGAGGCTGTGTCAGTTCTGTCCTTGAGCCCAGAGCCGAGTGCTCACCTGAAAGGTGTCCAGCTACAGCTGCAGCGGTCACTCAGGGGTACAGTAGCAGAGGACCTAGAACTGGAAGCATTCCATGAAGTTCCTTACCTCA
>VYZR01074824.1:0-12147 GCA_013400675.1 Oxylabes madagascariensis | reverse complement strand
CTTGTTTAAATGTATCTCTGCATTTTCTGATTTCAGCTAAGGAAGCACTGAGAAGGAAGCACTGAGAAGCTAAATTAAATGCTGTCCTTGCACCATCACTGATTTTGGTGCTACCAGGTAAGAGTGGTCCTACTATCCTTGGAAAGTACATTTCAGTACATCTGAAAGCAAGAGCTTTCAGACTGAGGATGTCCAGATACGTTTAGAGCTGTGACACTTGGTTAGCTGAGCTAGTTGAAGCCAATGCTTTTCCTTTGCCAGGCTGCAGCACTCACCTGATTAGTAACCCTGTGCTTGATGACAATGCAAGGGGCACCATTTCTTTATACAAGTCCTGCTTATAATCCCAGCTTGTGATGTATGTTGGCATACCCTTAGTCCGTCCTATGAAATGGTCATAAATGGCATGTAAAGAGTGTGAGTACCAGGCTGTTTCCTGAATCCTTCTGGATGTCAAGGTATGAAAAGTGAGAAGGGACAGAAAGCTCTCCTATATCAGCAGCAGCCACGTCTGGCTTTCAGACTGGCAACATCAGATCCTTTATTAGTTTATAAACATTGGAGTCCTCTAGGGAGTTGTCCAGATCCACTTACAGCCCCTGAGTGACAGAGGCAATGCTTGGAGTAAGGCAGCATCCGTGGAGGAAATTTGGCTTCTCTGTTAACAGAAAAAGGCTCCTGGGATTGCAGCAAAAGACTGACCAGTTACATGCAGGAAGCCCTTTAGTGCCAGCAGTCACTCCCCTCAGCAGAGGGGAAATGGCTGGTTGGCTAAGAAGGTAAAGGGGCTAACTTTTCCCATCCTATTAGCATGTTTACTTAGGGCAATTCCCAGACAAATCATCTCGCTCGGGCCATCTTGAGAATAAAATCTTGGCAACATACCATCCACTTTTCAGGCCTGGCTGGGCTTCAAGTAGCTTAATCAATAAAGGTCAACTCCTCAGTTAAATAATTCTCTGAAAAATAGCTGTATTTACCAGAAGCTTCCTGTTTCTCCTGATAATAAGGTGAAAATATCTTACTCCTGACAGCTCATAAAAGAACCCAAACCCCACTCAATAAACAGACACGAAAAAGAAGATGACCAGCGGGTGTATTTTCGTCCAGCCTCTAGGTGGAATTCGGAGCTGGGACTGCCAGGTGTGTGTGTGAGCTCACAGCCACTTGTATGTGAATGAAACACAGTTTAATCTCCTAATTGGCAGGTTCCAGTGGAAACATTAAGATATTTTTAATACAAACAGGTTTTACCGGTAAGCAGCAATAATTGCCATCTGCTTACCACAAGTCTCTGCTTTTTAACTGTTTCATTCTTGCTGTCTGCAGTCTTTCCATCATTAAGTGATGTGGGATTCCAATAGAACATTATGGTATGGTAATCTGATTTACATGGCTACAGGGATAATCATGAAGCCTCAAATACCAAGTCAGTATTTGAGAACGATGGCATTTCCTTCTGGTGGTGGGATGTTTTCCCTTGATGGCTCATTCCCATCTCCTGGGTTTCATCATCTTCACTAAGCTACAGTACAGGAAAATGAAATTTTATCAGGCAAAGGCTCAGGTGGGTGCTAGGGTCCAGCTTTCCTGTCCATTTCCTAGGAGTGAGTTTCTGGAAGAGGCATTTAGCCACCTCAATAGCAACCAGAGTATATGGACCTGGGCATGTTATTGGTACAGTTCTGACATTAGTTTTAAGGAGGATCTGTCTTGTCTGATCAATATGAAAAGGGTCAGGGTTGCAGCTCAGTATCCTCCTTGTCTTCTTTGAACAAATTAGTATCCATAGACACAATCAGGCCCTCAAATATTCACAGCTGTGGTTCAAATGAAGTCTCCTAATGAAATGCAAATTCAATAAGACAGTTACATGATCAGCATCAGCTCATTAAGGCCTGGCTACCCTGTCTCCTTTCTTTGTTAGACCAGCATAAAGCTCCCAACTCTGGTGGAGTTACCCTGGGCTGAAAGCTGCTGGGCTCCAGGCGAAGTTTGGCCCAGACAGCCAGCTGGGGGGAGGCCATGTGCCGCGCCGTGCTGTGCCGCCGGATCAGTGGCACTGGGCTCATGAATATCAGCTGAGGCTCGGCCTTGCTGGCTCTGAAGGAGGGGAGAGGGCTTGGGTTACTCTCCTTCATCCTGCATTAAAACAGCAGCGGGCCCACTGAAACCACAAGGTGACACTGAAACAAACAAGCACCCTACACCCCAACCTGCAGCAAGACCAAAATCAGACTTGTGCTCGGATTTTCCCGGGAGAGGTGCCCATCTGGGATTTGCAAAGTTCTTGAAGCCAATGCTCTTTCCTCGGTCACGGGAGACGGTCGAAAGGATGTCAGGCAGCTGGCTTGCTACCTTCCTGACCCCGTTTCACAATGTCTATGCTTCTGTGAAAGGGTTGCACCAGACAAAGCACAAGGGATGCACAGCCCTTGCATCCAAGTACAGGGTGTTTTTTCTTTCTTTTTTTTTCCTAGCACCATCGAATTTGGTGATGTTTGACAGGTCTGACCTGCTCAGCTGTAATGAGCCGCTGGGAGAAAAGGGACAAATGCAGTTACCTCTCGCCACAAGTCTTGCTGCTGGGAGATGAACTTTGCCACTCTGCCTTGACTTTAACAAATGCCTCTCAGTGTATCTCAGTGCAAATGTGTTTCCTTTTCATTTTCAAATAGGGATGAATCCTGTATGTTGGATTAGAAATTTCCCATCGCTGACAAAAGTGGAGGGGAAAAAAAAGTCATGTAAAGTTCAAGAGGAGGGCAGAGGGAAGAATGAAAACAAAATGAATGAGCGAGAGCCAGTTTCTGCCTTTTTTTTTGTAGATAGAATTTTACAATGATTGGTATTTTAAGATTTTTGTATCAAGCCTTTTTTTTGCAGGGACAAACACAGCATAAAAAAAATTGGGGTTTTGTACTGAAGTTGTTTATACATCAGATCTATGAATTCAATGCCAGTTGTCCACAAGAACCAGAGATACAAAAATATAGAAGAATGCTTATTAAAAAGGAAAAGAAGTCCCTTAAAAGCCAGACTTTAGGTGTGCAGTTCTGCTAATTGATTTTCAGTATATATCAATGTATTAAAAATTATTTTGGTTTATATTTATCACACACAGAAATAAATGAGAAGCTGCTTAGGGGCATTACAAATCCTGGAAAACAAAATACATAAAATAAATGCAATTTCATACATACAGTGCATTCAGGGCAGATTTATTGTAGCAGGTTGTAGCCTCTCCTCTCTTTCCACTAATACCTTGTGCTGTGGCTATTGTGATCTGGGTCATGGGAGGACAGAACTGGTTTTTGCAGAAGAAAATGAGAAGGATGTTAAAACTCTGCTTTGAAAAAAAATATATACCCTAAGTAGAAGAAATCCTTGGGAGACCAGCAGGAATGATTCCTCCAGCTTGTCCACCTATGAGGACAGGCTGGAGGAAATGGAATAGGTTTGGAAAAGGCAAATCTGAAGGGAAATCATAATAGGAGTCCTCAGATATGTAAGGTTAATAGAGGAGGGATATTGATTTATTGTGCATTAAGAGAGATGTAGGTTAGGAAAAGCCTGCTAACTGTAGGCATGTGGAGCAATGGTTTAGGGCAGCAATGGGTACCTGCTCACTTGAAGCAGCAAATGGTCTTTTTGCTGGGTTTGGAGTCTTCACCCATCCTCAGAGGGGAGAGGAACCAGTTTGTATCTTGGGGCTCCCTTGCCAAGCTGTGACATGAATACTTGGTGAGGACACATGGAAGTGGTTGGTGGGACACACAAGATGACGCGGAACATTTTGCAGTTGGGACAGCACAAGCAGAAACTCTGAGTGTGAATGTGAAGATGGAAGGTTAAATTCAAATCAGACTCTAAGATAATAGCTTAGTTATTCGGGGTCTGAATGGCTAATTCCTCTTAGCATCACTGCTTATTCTTACCTCCTATCTTTGACCCGTGTGCACTTCACTGGACAGTTGCAAAGTCTTCTAGTCTGGGAACAATATAATGTGGCTGTGGTAAGCAGCCTCCCCAGCAGTTGTGAGAAACAAACAGCCTGTACATGCTCAGACTATAGTTTCCAGTCACGTATTGACCAGAATGCACTCAGAGCAGCGACTGAATGACTTTGGTAACAGGCACAATCGTAAAAGCCAAAAAATCCTCACAAACAATTTGTGAGTAAGCTAGAAGTGAAACATGTTGACTATATAGCTTGCTAAAAACATCCATCCTGGCTCTAGCTGTCATCACATCTCTCCTCTAATCCTGCAAGTAGCGTGTGAAGGGTTACCCTAATGCCCCCGCACTGATTCTTCCCTCGGAGCACACAGCGCTGTGTACCCAAGGAGCTGTGAGCAGATTGCCAAGCAAAGCCGAATTTGCTCCCCAGGCTTTGTGCAATCAGCCACTGCTCCCGCCGTTTTGTCATCAAGTCAGCCGCAGCCTTCCCCATATTGCTGAGGAACATGCTGGAGCAACCCAGAGGGTCACGCCTCCAATGGAGGCTTTCACTAGCTATCAGTGGTTATGTTATACCACATTAGAGGTGTCCCAGATGCCAAGCTCCCACTGAAGAAGAATGTAGAAAATCATAAAAATACCACTGCAAAAAAGGTATTAGGCAGTAACATTTGTTATGCTTTGTCATGATGCCAGATTCCTATGCCAGAACTACACGGTGTGTTAGAAACTAAAATCTCCTGTTTGCAGCATCTTGTCAAAGGAAGCAACACCAAAAAAATGAGATCTATACATTTTAAACTTTAAGCTTTGCTGCTTACAGGATGTTTAATCTGAGATATATTGTTGATTACATCTGGGGACACTGTGTGTGACTTGGGAACCAGATTTTCCTGAAATACCTGTTTTCCTAGCCCATACTTCTGTTATTATGAAGCCTTTTCAAAGTGAGATATGTCTCCTAAGTACTATTTATATCTATTTGGCAAATGGATTCAAGGAACTCTTGCATGAATCTGACAGGCAGATCTGACAGCTTTACTCAAAGTTGGTTGCTACATAGAAAATCTGTTCTTCCTTCAGTGGCATCAGAAGTTACCCTGAACATTAAGCCTTCATTGAGGTTCATTGGAGCTGCACACCTGAAAGTTCTGAAAAATGAAAGACAATGGGTGGAGGCTGCTGTTTCTGTAGCTGCAGCAGGTTTTCCGTCCAAAGAGATAAGACATTGGAAGGCACATCTTTAACACTGGGATGCAGATAAATAAAAAACAATTGAAATATAACTTAATTGCAGAAACAGTGCTTCCTCATCCCTCCTTACCTCCTTAGTTCTATCCATTCCCACCCTCCCTCCTTCCTTCCCTCCTTCCTTGCCTCCCTCCCTCCTTGAGGGGACACTGTAGTCTTGTTCCTGTGAAGCAGTTCCATCCTGGATGATGCTCCTGGTGCATGGAGTACTCCACTGCAAAGTTATTTTATCCTGAGTGACCACCTACCTCCCTGCCTGTACACACACAGGCCTGCCAGTGTCTGTGTCTCCACAGCCATTCTGCACCCCAGTGGTGTTTGCTCTTGTGGCAAATATTTTCCACGCATCTGAGATACTGCTGACATCAGCAACCAAACACCTTTTGGAAAGTGCAACAGACAGAAGAAGAAAAAATGAAATGAATATATATTTCTGAACACCAAAGGGAGGAAGTCCTGCCCTGACATTCAATAAAATTGAGTTTTTAAGACTCCAGTGGGAAATAAGTGAGAAATGAGTATCCAGATGTTCCAAGCATCTCCAGAGGGCTTGTCTGATCGAGACCTCTTGGGACCTAATGGGGGAGAATCCTATTAAACTTGTTAAAATAAATATTGATTTAATTTGTTAAAAATATTCCTTTTTTGACAGCTTTCCAGTGTTGTGTTTTATCCCATGTTGCTGCTGATGCTTCTATTGGTTGTTCAAGATTGTTATTACAAACTTCACTTGTTGGTTGTTCCATTCACAGAAAGGAACACCAGTTTATAGTGATGCTGTATTTGTCACAGAGGTGCACATCCAGCTCCCAAGAGGAAGGCACTCTTAATGCCAAAACCCTCCTGAACTCAGATGTGTTCAACTCATTGTGACTGGAGAGGCAAGGTGAGAACTGAGTTCTTAGACATAGTCCTGGTAGCTGTGTTGCAGAGATCTGGCACCCTTGAAGTCTTAGGAAGCAGAAACGTGGCTCAGATTACCTTACATTGTGGTGTTTTTTTCCCTGTTACTCCCAGAGACTTCTGACAACTTCAGCTGTCTGAAGATGTAGCCGGGAAGAATAACTTACCCAAGTCTTTGCTCCTTCAGGGCTACCAATTGGCAGCATCAGAAAGTTACAAAATCAGTCAGGTGATTTAGACAAAGGATGAAACTGGAGATGGGGCAGAAAGGGGGAAGAGGGTAAGGAGATAGAGGGAAGGGATTTGAACACAAAAGGAAAGGAAGGGAAGAAAATGTTGTGTTGGGGAGCCAAAGAAAGTAAGCAGAGGAAAGGGGAAATGGAAAAGGAGAGAGGTGTTACAGAGAAATTACACAGAGAGAAGGTCGGGCACTGTCCATTATTAAGTAATTCATTTATATGTTTTTATGGTAATGTTTCCCCTCTAATGCTTCTCCCAACAGCCTTATCTCAGCACTGACCTGCCATTACCTCCCCTCCCATCCTGCTGGAGAGCTGGCAGGCCATATGTGCTGAGCAATGACCCTCAGTCCATCTTCCCTCTGCTCAGCAAGGGCCTGGGACCCGCACTTGTGCTCAGCACAACCACCCCTGGATGGAGTTTGATGTTGCACGGCCCCATGCTTGCCACTGGAGGGAATGAGACACGGCCAGTTAGTGATCAGGGGTGTTCACAGGCATATAGGAGGAGAGAGGGAGGGTGGGAGGTGGGTACCTCCATCACAGGGCTGATGTAAAGAGGAAGGGAGAATTAGAGCTTGCCTGTCCTGGTCTCACTTTGTAGCAGTACAGTGACTGCAGCTTGAAATGCCACACCCTGCAGTGTCCTGCCAGTGCAGCCCCATTCCAGCAGTTGAGAGGCATTGCACTAGGAGCCCTGCGTCAAAGAGTATCACCTGCCACACAATGAGTGGCTCCAAACCAGTTGGTGTGAGGGGAAACATGTTTCTTAGGGTCTGGATTGACCTCTTCTCTGTCTTGGGATTGGATTCTGGTGCCCAGTGTCCTACTTGAATCAGGCATTCCTGTACACGGCCATACTGTGCAAGTTGAGAAGCTTAGGTTGAAGTGGGTTCTAAGGCTTAAAAAGGAAACTAAGATGAATTTAGGACCCAAGGAAATAAGGCCTGTGTGCAAGAGCTGTGTCCAGAAGGGCTATGCAGCCAATCTTTGCTGTCATCTGGTTTCCCAGGACACAGAGATGACAAAGGAGGAGCTGACACCACATTTACTTTTCTAAGTTCTGTCCTATGTTCTTGTTTTTATTGCTCTGCCTTTGTGTGCAGCCTCTGCTGGCACTGGGATCCCCCTTGCTCTCTGCCCTGGGGGGAGAGAGGGCCATGTTTTCTTTAAACTTTCCATCTCCTCCGTGACAGTTTCCATTAGTGGTTTGACGCCCCTGTGCTTCTTCCATGAGGGCCTTGCCTTTACCCTGTCTTTAATCATGTTGTCATATGATAATGGATCAAAAGGAAGAACACTGAGTCTTGCCCTTCTGGAGTGCTTTACGCTCACCCTAATAAACAGCTTGTGCTTGGGATTGTGCTGCAGCTGGCCTGCCCTCAGCCCCATCCTTTCTATGCCATACTCCTGCTGAACTTTAACCATGGGGCTGTCTGGCCTCGGCAGCAGTCCCCAGCCCAACATCCCCCTGCTGTAAGGGCAGTCTGTGCTGCTGTGGTGTAAGCTGAGCAAGACCATTACAGAGCAGACAGCCCGCTGAAAAACATGACGGATTCAACCTGCATTTCCATCTCTTAGCAGAACTTTGGAAAATGTTCAGTGTGTGCACGTGTGTATATATATCCACGGGGAAAAGGGAGTTTACACTCATTGGCACTTAGCATGGGACCTCTTGAAGCAGTGATTGTTACCTGTCTGCTTTTGTGCTGTGCAAGACATTTTGCAGTAGGAAGCTGGCTTCCTCAGAAACCACACTCCTGGGCCTGTGCAGAGATTGCTGGAACTTCAGAAGCGGCTTTCCTCACCTCTGCAGTGGTGTGAGTGCATGAATGGAAGGACTGTTTGATGTGTTGCTCCTACTTACATTACAGTAGCCTTGCGAGAGCTCAGTGAAGTGCAGGAATCTTGCCCTCCCTGAAGTATTTTCTGCACACAGACAAAGATGGGACCTGCCTAAAAGACCTTGCAGTCCATTTGGAGAAACAGTTGGTTCTCAGACTACGACATTAAAACTGAAGAAATGTGGTGTTTATGATTCAATCCCATATGTAAAGTTTCATCTGTTACTTCAAAAATGCAGTCTAGTGCCTTGCTGACAGTAGTGACCTCTCTTCTCAGACCTTGGAAAAAATGGCCAGGTTTGATGAAAAAACATCCAATGAAGAAAATCCACCTCGGTTAGCACTGTTTGCACTTGCACCACAAGTTCACATTGAAGCCACTGGATCCAAGATTAGGTAGAAGTGGTCACGATTGTCACTCTGAATTTTCCTATTGCAGGTATTTGTAACTGCCAATAAAACAGTAAAATCCATTGTCATCTCCCTTCTGCCTAAATTACTAGTTTAAATGGTTAAATAACTTCTTAATCCTTCACATTAAAACGTTTCCCAAATTCCTAACTACTCAGGATTTTTGTCAAGTCCTTCAGTTTATCTTTCTCTGAAATGAGGATATCAGAAGTGGAAACAATGACAAATATGTAGCACTTTCACTTTTATACTCTTAGATATCTAAAAGCCACCTTTTCTGCTCTTTCCTCGGTCCTGCAATGGGAACAGATATTCAGTTGGTTACAGAGCTCACTGTTCAAGTCTTTCATGGAGTAATTTATTCTCTGGTTTGAGGGTCCCAGCTTTTAAGTGTTTTAAATATTGTCTTTGTTTCTTCCCAATACCCTCAAATGTGATAGACTTAGTCTACGTACTTAATCATTTTTGGTCATTTCTAGCCTTTAATTTATATATATTGCTAGTTTACATACCAGCCTATCTGCCTTCACTTCCCTTCTGAAACATTGGGGTTTTTAAAGGAGCAGAACCTTCTATGTCTACTACAGTTTCTGTGGTTCCTGATTATTTTTAACAATTTTCTCTTTCAATTCTTTCTCCCAGTGAGCTGGGCTCATAGCCATTGAGATGTTGAGCAATGTTGAGAAATGTTCCCTTTAAAGTATCAAGTATCGATATTATTTTTTATTTGTACTTCATGGTTTTTTGCATAAAACAAGGGCAACTAAATCACTGTTGCTTTTATCTAAACAATCTTTCCACTTCCCAGTTCTCTTCTGTCTTTCAAGAGGAGCTCCTGAAACAAATTTCCCAGTGTTAAATTAGTTACTATTTGAGTCAGAAAATTTCCCCTTAAAAATGCAAAGGCTGTTTGAGAATCGCTGACCAGAGAATTTTGTTCTGTTGCATTTAGATTGTCCTGTATGTTTGTATGTTACAGATAGACACTTACAAACCTGTTTTTTCCGTCACCTGTTCAAACTGATGATCTATCAAGAGTCACCAAAGAGTTCCTCTTGTGCTTTATAATATAATTTAAGACTAATATACTTTAAGACTATTGGCTTACTGCCATGTCAAGCTATATTTTGTTGAGTACAGGGTTCTTCTTTGCCCATTTGCTTTTTGTCTATTTGAACCTTTCTAAAGAAGTTATAATACCTGATAGGAATATTTTTAATGTGACTCTTCCCATTTATTTTCAATGCTATCAGCTCTTTTTATGCCTAGAAATAATCAATTTAAATTTACTTTCTTGCTACAACTGCTGTTAAATTGTGGACAATCTCTAAAGCACCCATGTACTCTTAAAGTGTGTATTTCCACAAGGTTATTATTCCTGTTCTGCATCCTCAGGAGGCACTTGGATAGGGGCCAGCATGTGAGAATTCACCCACATGAAACCTCCCAGCCTTTGGAGGTTCATCCATCACAGCATTTACTATGAGTGACAAAGCGATGATCTCCTACGCTCACTTCAGGACCAGAGATCTATAAACTGATTTTCAGGCAGCTTTCATGTGATGAGTGAGCCTTTAGTGGCACACAGGGCTTTTGCTCAGCCTGCCTTTACATGTGCAGGCTTTCCGTGGTTCCTTGGATAACATCAAGATGCCTTTCAATCCTGAAGACAGGGTCGTTTAGAATCAGCCAGATAATAGAAATAATGTCTGGCTTGAGCCAGAGTGATTAGAGTTGGCAGCAGCTCACTGGTAAAGAAAGTAAAAGAATACTACAGATAGTCTTAGCTGAAATAAAATCAAGGGGATTAGAGTTAACAGAAAACCTTGTTTTGGTTTGAGACTATGTTATCTGCTAGGAGCATTCATTATCAACGTGTTCTAAAATAAATAAATGGCTTTTCACTGACAAGACATTGGGTAGAGATAAAGCATGTGTGGCACTCTATCAAATGCACAGGCAAACAGTCAAGTTCCCTGGTCCATTTTTTTCTTTGTTTGCTCCTGTCATTGCCTGGAACGCCTGTTTCTCCAGGGACACATCCTGCAATTACAGTCACTTCAATACAGAAGATCATGGTGCCACTATCTTTCCTATTACCTTTTTCCTCCCCCTGTNGTGGCTGTCTTAGAAAGAGCTGGAACAGAAGGAATATCACTCAAAGTCCCCTGAGCCCCTGTGAGCTGCAGTCTGGCTGTCAGCATCCTGGCAGATTTATGAGGATGGCCATGACCGGTTTGAAAGGGCAGAGCGGGGAGAAGAAGAGATCCCAACCCATTAGTAATTCCCTGCAGGAAAGTGACAGAGCTGATGACATGCATGGAGGACACATTGCAGGAGATGGGCTGGGGGAGACATTCCCATGCAAGAGTGATTTCAGGCCACTTTTGGCTCCAAGATTGGTTTCCTCTAATGATCTATTTCTAGGCCTCACATCCTTTAGGTTGTAATCCATTTTGTCACAACTGGTGCCAGATCTTCCAGAAGAAGAAAAGAATCCCATGGAGATCAGTAAGTTTTGTGAACATGAGGGCTGCAGGTCATGGATGAATGAAGAGCAGAGCACGGAACTGAAAAGATTGCCTACAACTTGCAGCAGGACTGGGGCTATCACAGTGGATCACTGAACCACCCTGTGATGCCATAAATGTCACCTTTGCCACATCAAGCAGCCCAGCCTCAGAAAAAGAATGCAAAAAGAAGGGTAAGTGAACTGGGGACATATAAAACAAATGCCAGCCATTCTAAAGCGGCAAAATTTTTTGCTTGGTTGAGGTATTTAAATTTTTTGTTCTGAAGACTCCTGCATAGAATCAGAAGTAAAGAACATAATATTCACAAGGTAGGTTTGTTTCTGATTTTTTTTGATATTTATTCAGAATCTTATATTAGGACAATAAAGAGGTCTCTTCCTACTGAAAACACAGGTAGTACTGGCTAGGGCTACTGAAATATATTGTCAGACTTTCAGTGCAACACCCACACTTGAGGCTGCTATTTACAAGAGCAGTTGCCTTAACTACAAGAAAATAGAGATTTTTGAAAGTAACATGATCATAAGAAAAAAAAAAAAAGGAAGAAATAAAAATGGGCACAAGCCAGGAAAGGTGAGCGCAAAAGGGGAAAAGGACCTCAAATATATTTATTGCATAAATAACCAAAGCTAGAAGAAAACTTATTTTTGTGGGATACTGAGGTCTAGTATAAGGACTTGAGATAATCAGAACAGTTTGTGAAATAGAGGCCCCTTATTTCAAAGGAGTGTCTGAACAGTTTTTGATGAACGGATAACCACATTGATTATTGCATACATATTTTTCTCTTCTGCTTTGGTGATGTAACTCATTTGAATGATCAGAATTGAAATGTTTATCTGACACTATCCATCAAGAGAGAGAAGGATCATCTCTAACCATCAAGGGTTGAAAGTGCATAGATGTAATATTAGTAAACTCTAAAGGTAGCAAAGCCTAGAAGAGCCTGTAACAAAGCATGTAACATCTAGAGAGACCTTCCCTTCCCTTCCCTTCCCTTCCCTT